>JAOTRH010117632.1:0-13135 GCA_034768845.1 Heliamphora exappendiculata
ACCATGCCTAGTGGGCTATTTCTTGGATATAGACCTAGCTTTTGGTTTGGTTAGAGCTACGGCTAGGGTGTTATGGGTGCAGGAGGGTTTGGTGGATGTTTACGGTACTGACAAAGGTTTCTACATTTTTAAGTTCTACAGTATGGAAGCTACGGAGATGATTTTGGACAAGGGGCCTTGGCATTTCTCAGGAAGGCTCTTGATTCTGCGTCGTTGGAAAAGAGGCTCAAGCTTGCTAAAGAAGCTCTCTCTAAAACTCCTATTTGGGTAAAATTTCATGAGCTTCCTCTCAAATTATGGAATTTTGCATGTCTGAGTAGAGTAGCTAGTGCAGTTGGTATTCCTCTCTATCTAGATAAGGCCATGGATACAAAGCAGCGCATCTCATATGCGCGGGTGTGTGTGGAAGTCGATGCCACCAAGCCTTTGTTACATTTTATCTTAGTTCAATGTGAAGGCGATAGTGTGGAAGTTAGTGTTAAGTATCAAGGTCTACCATCGGTTTGCTCCCATTGTAAAGCGTTCAATCATGATATTAGTCGATGCAAGAATAAGCCTGTAGAGTGTCAAGAGGATTGCACTCCAGTCGAAAGAGGAAAGGGGGTCGACAGAGGTGGTAGGTCTGACCGTCCATCTTTGCTTTCCTCTTGTGCCTCTCCCACTTGTAAAGCTGCGTTGAACATGGAGAAGGCACATGATCCAGATGATGATATAACTGTTGTGGGCATTGGCAAAGTTATGCGAAAAAGAGCTAATAGCAAGGTGGTTGATGTGCCTACAGCTGTTGATGTTGGAGTGAAGTTAACAAAACCCGCAGATGCGGGTAATAGGGAGCAAGAGGCGTATGGTTCTTCACATGTGGATGCGGGTGATTGTGAGATGCCTATAAATAATGCTGCTTCTATGGAATTTTCAAATTTAGCAGAGATGGATGACAGGGAGCAAGCGGCAACTGTAACTCTTATTTCAAATTTCTTCAGCTTGCTTGTGCATAAGAAAATGAAAAAGAAACAACGGTCATGATGTTTGTTTTTGGACTTGTAGGCTGGTAGGTTTTCCTGTGGGGTTGGTGTGTGCTTGTGTTGTAGATGTTTGCTTAGTTTCTCTCCCCACTTCCTTGCGGGGGTGATGTGAGTCATGATGTTTTTTTTTCTTTGCTTGTGAGTTTGTGCTGTAATCTCCTGGGGTATGCCCCTTGGTTTCATGTGTTTTTTAATTATTTTATGCTACATTTAATTACCCAAAAAATACTTACCTGTCTACTGATATTACATCCTTGCCTCTCTCCTTGATTTATAAATGCTTTAAGTGTTATATGAAATGCGTTGTAGAGAGTTTATGTCGTGAGATTGGTTAGACTATTTGAAGAGTTTTCTTCTGGGCCTTGGCTCATTGCATTCGTGCCAAAGGTGAGGAGAAGGAGTTCTTAAAGGAAGATGCCCCGAAAAAAAGAAGGTTTTGAAGAACAGAGCGAGTGACCAGAACCAGCCAACCCTGACAACGCAGTTTGAAGAATTTGAATCTTCTCCCTTTTTGTTCTTTTATTCAGTTTCCACAAGCGTATTGTAATTTTTGTTAAATTCTCTAGTGAAACTGTAATTGTTATGTACTTATGAATAGTTCAAAACTTTTTTTTTTGGGTAATTAAATAGTTCAGAACTCTTAATGATGTAATATTTATGATATATAAATATGAATGAATGGCTAGAATATTTTCCTTTTCTATACTTATGTATCTTCCGACGTGCCCGGAGGACGGGGAGTCACAGTTGGTATTAGAGCTTAGGTTTAATATTCTATGGCGTGGAAGCTCTATAGGATTCGTTGTATTAATTATAATTATCATTTATACATTATAAGAACTAAAATTTGTTGCGACTAAGTCTTATAGCGAGTCGTGTTAGGATGTTACCAGGATCAAAAGCAGCAGGGAATCTACATGTGAAGGAAGAGTAAGAACATTGAGATCGAAGATCGGAGATTCATGCAACAAGTTTTTTTTTTAAGGGGAGGTAGACGGGAGTATGCACTAGCAGAAGTTTCAGTCATCACCCGACCATTAGAACCCCACAACTTTATCCTTACAAGTTCTTTTCTAGTTTACCTTAAATCCTTGTATTAACTTTTATACCCTGATGAAGTTCAATGCATATCATTCCTTCTTATATCAGCAGTGCTCAACGGTACCGCCAAGTGTCATTCGTCGGTAACCCTAATGCACCCAAGTCTTGTTGATAATTCTACCAGAAATTTAATCCTAAAAAATACCTTTATCCTCAAATTTTCACGCCTCAATGATGACCGATATTTTCATTTGATTCTCCTTCGATTCAAGCTAGGCTCCTTGAACTAACTCATCTTTTGTAGAACTCAATATCAATTCTTTGTTAATTATCCGTTCCGAACATTCGACATTAAAAAAATCTTTTCCATCGTTCATCTTCTCTCGATTCTGAAACTACAATATGTTGTAGTAATTTTTGTGAATTCTTTTGTACACTCTTGAAGTACTTACCAGGGAAGTAGACTTAGTTACTTGAATTGAAGTACATTAGGCCAACGTAACTTCAGGCTAATTATCTAGTTTGGCTACCTACTACTTAACATCTCTTTTATTAGAATTTGATAGTATTGGATTAGTCCCAAGGACATTCGTTTAAGTATTGTTCACTGTCCTCCTTTTGTTTCACCTACATTTGAACCCCAAATAAGCACTCAATTTGTGTCAATGGTGACTGCCTTAATCGTGACCATTTGACCTCATTTGACCTATCTTTTGAACCATTTGGAAATCTTCTATTGAATCTCTGTAAAGGATTTGTTCACCATCCTTGAGCCATTCTAAACGCCAGCCACGTATCTTACAGTCTAGTACATCATTCAAATTCCTTGGCTAAACGTTTGACAACTTGATGCCCTAGGTCGCCTCTCCTAAGATCAAGATCGATGAGAAATGATAGTTATCGGAGTTTAGACCTTCCCTCTTTATTCAGATGGCAGGTAGATAACCTAACCATCAATAGCCAATAGATGGACCTGTAGACGAAGAAGCGCTAGGGTTAGCCCAGGTCTTGCGTGAACTTGCCACTAGCATTAACCATCCTCACATTCGAGATAAGGCATGGTTCTTATCAAAAACTAAAAAACAATGAGCCCCTACATTTAAGGGAGGAGTTGAACTGAGAGTAGCCAAAGAATGGCCGAGAGTTGTCAAGAAGTTATTTAACTCCATGGGAGTGTAGACTGCTGCCGATCAAGTAGCTCTAGCAGCACACTCTAAAAGGAGAAGCCGACTACTGGTCGTCTATGATTGACAACACCTAAAATGTGGCAGCTCTAACTTGGAATCAGTTTGTTGAATTATTTTTGGAAAAGTACTTCCTAGGTCCGTTTCAATAGGGACAAGTCAGAGAATTTATGGAACTAAAACAAGGATCTATGTCAGTAGCCCAGCACATCAACTACTTCAAAGAGTTGAGCCGATTCACCGCGACCATCATACCGAGCGAAGAATCAAGGGCGCGAAAGATCGAGTGGGGTCTAGAACCGTCTATCCGAACTAGAGTCATATGCTTGCAACTTAATTATCCCAAAAAAAATGCTTGCAACTTTCGACATACACTCAAGTAATACAGGCAGCCCTATTGGCGTAAACAAACTTAGCCGATTCTAAAAGGATTTGTAGTCAGAAAAAGGAGAGTACTAGTCAAGGAGGACCACTAAGGAACAATAGGAAAATTATTCCCAAAAAGCCATACCACCCGACTGACAGACCAAGGCAAGCAACGAGGTCAACCTATAAAGGTAAGGCTCTGCTATGAATACGATCAGACTGGCACAAAAAGTCATAATGTCCACAGCTAGGACAGGGGAACTGAGAAAATCAACCACAGCAATGGAAACAACCACAACCTCGACCGGAAGGGCACCAACAACTTATCAAAGCTGCCAGGCATTTTGTCAACGATCAGAAGTACGCTTGTATTCGCAACTCGGGATTGTATGTTAGTTTAGATTTGTTACATCATTACGAGAAAGTAGATGCTTGTAGGATAAGGCTTTAGGATAACGCGTCGCTATTCAACAACCTCACAACATAGGTATGCAACGTTACATTTGAAAGTTGTTATGGCAGTCGGTTTAAAGTTCTAGTAAGATAAAGCAACCATTACTAAAGGTACAGAGCATATAAGCCCAACCCTCTCCACACCCTCAATAAAGAACAACTCAAGTAAACAAAGACACAACTTCGAAGAGAAGAAGTACAAGTAATCATCCACAACCTATTACATGAAATTTCGAGGACAAAATTTATTTTAAACGGGGTAGATTGTAGCATCCCGATCCGGACCCTAGTTATAATAACCCGGATTGTAATGACCCGTGTAGCAATCCAGCCCAAAACTTAGTATTATAGACAGTTAATTGATGAGATCTTAGGTCACTAGAAAGATGAAAACCCTAACTCAACTCGCAATCCTAATTCGACCCGAAAATTCTAGAAAGACCAGGTACTCAAAGGTAAAACCCTAATCCTCATAGAAGACTCCTAATATCCTAAATTAAGTAAATAACATGAAATATGAGGTTAAATATCAAAAAATAAATTCTCATAATTAGGGTAAAATGACCATTTTTCCCTTGGTACAGCAAAAACTAGCAGCGATTTCTGCAATTTCTATAAAATACTAAATTATAGTTCACACCACTAAAGAATTATAATTGCACTCTGACCCATAATCTAAAGACCATATAGTATTGAGCTCCTCTTATTAAATGCTTACCATTTCTCCCTAAGTTAAGATTCCCGATACCTACCAATTAAATTTAATTACTGACAATTTAATTGAATCAGCATCTAGATATTCCTTTAACCCTTTCGCTTAACTAATTTGACCGTCGGATAATCAAATCCACCTGTAGGGTTTTGCCTGGTCAAAACTTATAAACTTCCTTAAGGAGGTATTGTCAATCTCGATCTTTCATGACGTAGATTTCATCAATGATTAATATTTGCTATATAAATAATACTGCTATCCAATTCACCGAGAATATAGACCCATATAAGATCACACCCTCTAATGAATCAAAACAACGAATATTAAATATATACAAATTAATAATTATTTCTAGATTAAGAGGATAAGCACTATTCATAATAATCTTGGGGTGTGAATTAATTCATATAGTTAATTATCCAAAAAAAGAATTAATTCATATAGTCAGTATAAAATTAATTACCTTAAATGTTTTGTTTAATACACACAAAGAGTACTAGCCTACAGAGTCGAAACAATATATGACGCTATTATCTATTCCCTGTAACCAAGACATGCCTACTAAAACTCTGTGCTACAGTTGTACTGATGGTATGTTCATTTATGTGAACATAAAAATTATATTATGCAAGAACCTAAAATTTGATCTTCTATGTGTAAGTCGTACTCTACACACCAGATTAAATACTATATAGAATATTAGACATCCATGCATAACAAAGAAATGATATGCATACGAATAGAGCCGAAATGTGCGATTTCTGGTGCGAAAGTGTGTTCGATTGGTCACCACTGCGCTAGGGTTTTTTTCTTCACCCGTTTTCCTGGAGCGCTCACCTGCGGCGGTTGCGATTCCACCTAGGGTTTCTTCTCCTAGTGTGGTGGATAGTCAAGGTACGGTTCCTACGGAGGGTTTTGCGCCTTCTTCGCCTACGGATCAACAGACTCCGTCCAAGCTCAGTGATATTTTCCAGGAAGCAAGTTAGATTGACAATGTCCTCTTTAGTCTTGATGACATGGTGGATAAGGAGGAACGACGCTATAGAGAAGGGTTGAAGCCATTTAACATCGATATGCTTGACGCTATCTGTGCTTGGTTCCGGCGTTTAAAGGGTTTGAGTCCAGCAAAACTGCCTTCGAATTCTGGTAATGTTGCCAAAGCTTTTGAAGATGTGGAGGAAGAGGAAGATATTGATCACCATGAGATCATGCTCAGGGTGGCACAATTTGATAAGGGTCTGGCAAAAGCAAAAATTGAGTGAATTTCTGAAGTTCTTGCTCACGAAGAGGGACAAGCGCGAACTGTTGAGGCTAGAGGTTCTGGTATTGAGGTCCTTTATTCGAAAGCTGAGGCTCATAGACGTTCTAGTAGGTTCTCTATTGACCATGAAGATTCTTCTCGGGACGCCAACGTCCAGCGTCCTTTCTGAGTTAGGGGAGGGGGTTGCTCTGTTTCTCAGGATAGGGGTGGTGGAAGGTTTGGGGGTCACGAGGATTTTCGAGCTGCCCCAAAATCTTGGGCTTTCATTGTTGAAGAAGGGTCTAGCCGTGAAGGTACATAAGGTAGGAGAGATTTTGGCCTGGACAAGGAGACTGCCCATCAAGTGTTTGATGCTGTGCCTAAGCCAAAGTCGTGGGCTTCTCTCCTTACCAACCGTAGTTCTGGAGCTTCCCTGGAGTTTGTGGAGAATGATGAGCTACAACCGGAGGAGGTAACTATCGATAGTGCCTTTGTTGATGATAAACCTTAGGAGGACTGCCTGGTGGGATACTTTCTTGACTCGCCCTTAGCCTTTGGTCTTGTGAGAGCCACAGCCCGTACCTTGTGGGGCCAGGATGGTTTGGTGGATATATTAGGCAATGATAGAGGTTCTTTTATCTTCAAGTTTAGTAGCGTTGATGCTATGAATTCAGTGATGGAGCAGGGCCCTTGGCATTTCTCGGGTAAGCTTCTTCTCATACAACGTTGGAAAAAATGGTTAAAGTTTACTAAAGAATATGTGTCTAAAATCCCTGTCTAGGTCAAATTACATGACGTTCCTCTTGAATTCTGGAATACTAAGTGCTTGAGCTGAATAGCCAGTGTTTTGGGGGTGCCTCTGTATTTGGATAAAGCCACTGACTATAAATAAAGGATCTCGTATGCTCAGGTGTGCATTGAAATTGCTGTAGAAAAGCCTTTTAAGCATTCTATTACCGTCAAGTGTGAGGGAGAGAATGTCCTTATGGGCGCGGAATACCAAGGTCTCCCGCCAGTCTATGAGCAATTCAAGGCTTTTGGGCATGACATAAAGCGCTGCACATTTCATAAATTAGTTGAAGGCCCCAAAGAATTGGTTCGGGTAGGAAAGGGCAAGTAGGTTGATACTGGGGCTACAGTTCCTGAATCTGATGTACCTGCTATGGACATTCCCTCATCTTCAAATCTTGTTCGTTGTGAGGCTCTGCCGAGACAAGCTCCAAAGCCTGTGGAAGCTAATAAACCCCCTTCTAGTGACCAACCTGTTGAATCCCCTCAAGTGTCTGATGAGCAATAGGCTGCCCTCTCTTCTCTCATTACCGAAAGTGGGATTACAAACATGGTAGTTCGATCTCCTCTTACCCGTAGCAAATTGGCCTTGGAGATGGTTCCTGTCTTAGTTGTGGGCCAAGGTATTGAAATAGAGCCTATTATCCGCTGGATGATCTGGAGCCAATCCCAGCCTCGTCTTCTCCAAAGGGTTCAAAGACAAGGAAGCCAAAGAGTAGCAAGAAGCAAAAGAAAAGGTTACTTACCTAACCCTCTGTTATGTCTATTACATCTTGGAATATTCGGGGTTTGAATATTATTTTTAAACAAAATGAATTGAAATGTTTTGTTAGGTCTTCCCATGTTAAATTTCTTGCTTTAAATGAAACTAGGATCAAATAGGACAAGGCTGGTTTGATTTTTGAAAAACATTTCCTTCCTGGAATTTCATAAATAATAATTATTTTGGTGTTTCGGGTTGCATTTGGGTTTGCTGGGACCCTATTTTTGTTACTTTCCAAGCAACTAATTTTGGGGATCAATGGATTCATGGGAAGGCCACTTTTTTGGAAAATAAAACTTCATTTTGGGTTACTTTTGTTTATAGGCTTAACACTCATTTAGAAAGGGTTAGCCTTTGGCATAAGCTGTCTCTCTTGCAACCAACCTGACTAGCTCTCCCTGGTTGGTGCTGGGGGATTTTAATGCTATTCATTACCCTTATGAGCGTGTTGGGGGGTGCAGGAAATGGCCAACGCATATGGGTGACCTCAATAAGTGCATGTATGAAGCTGAGTTATACGACTTTAGATATAGTGGTATCCAGTTTACTTGGTCTAATAACCAGTAGGGGGATAGTTTTATCAAGTCTAAGATTGTTCGTGCTCTTGTTAATGAGTCTTTGGTTACTTTTATGTTGCAGTCTAGTGCTTTGTTTAGTCCTTCGGGCATCTCGGACCATGCTAGAATTGACATCCTTATTGACTTTGGTAGTGTTAAGTCTAAGAAGCCGTTCAAATATTTTGATTTTTGGGCTAGGAGCCCTAAGTTTTTTCCCCTGGTGAAGGATGTTTGGGGCACTTCTGTTATTGGGTCGAACATGTATATGGTTTGTCAGAAGTTGAGGCTGTTGAAAGTGCAGCTTAAAAAGCTGAATAGGGATTCGTATAGTGATATATATAATCGTGTGGCTAACCAAAGGACTATCCTTGAGGACCTCCAGCTTAGGTTGGACATGGCCTCTAATGATACAGCTTTGTATGACATAGAGAGGGAGGGTTATAAATCCATTGTTGAGCTTGCCTTGGCTAAGGAAAGTTTTTTGAATAAAAAATCCAGGATCCAATGGCTTAATCTCGGGGATCAAAACTCCAAGTTCTTTTTCAAATCTATTAACTTTCAGCGTAATAGGTCTATTGCCTCTATTACGGATGAGGATGGTGTGATTCATACTGAGAAGCATCTTATCTCCGATCACATTGTTGGCTATTACCAGAATCTTCTTGGTACGAACTCTAGTATCGATAGGATTAGGATTAGTGACTTGAAGGGGTTTATCACTAAGCGATTGTCCTCTGTGAGTGTTACCCATATGATGAGAGATGTCTCTGAGGAAGAGATTCGTGCCACCATGTGGTCCGTTAAAGCTAACAAAGCTCCTGGTCTGGATGGTTTCTCAGCCGGTTTCTTTAGGGATTCGTGCAATATCGTGGGTTAAGATGTTACTAAGGCGATTAAAAGCTTGTTTGATTCTCGTCATATCTTTCGGGAAATTAACACTACCCTTATTGTGTTGATTCCTAAAGTCCCTAACCCTTCAACCATTATGGAGTATAGGCCTATTTCTTGTTGCAATACTATCTGTAAACGCATTTCTAAAATAACTTACAATAGGATTAAGGATTCTTTGGTTGAGATTATCTCGCCTGCCCAATCAGCTTTTGTTAAGGGGCGGCGAATTGTAGACAATATTTTCCTTTCTTAAGAGCTCCTGAGGGACTATCACAAGCAAGGCCATGGTCCTAGGTGTGCCCTTAATGTGAGGTGGGAGGTCTTGGTTTTTGTTATCGCAACGAGGAGCTTAGTGAGATTTCCTTTTTTCCCATTTGGAGTTTGAGCTATACACTTGTCTGGTTTCTTTCTGAGATTTTCCCTCTTTTCTTTGGAGTGCCGAGTTTCCTTTTGTCTACTAGCTGTATATCCCTTCTGGGTGCGTGTGTTTTTTTTGTACTTTCATTGGTTTATTCTGTTTGATATGTTCAGGTCCTGCTGGTTATCGGCTCCTCGAAGGAAGAAGCCTCGGTTGGGAGCATAATGGTCCTATGGTTTGGCCCTTTCCTTGGAGATAGCGGCCTGTTGTTCCTCGGACTATTGCTTTGCTTCAGATTTTGCTGGTGGTAGCAACTTGTTAAGTCCTTGGTTTTATTTTTACTGCTGGTTTTATATTTTTCTCCAGGTTTTGATCCCTAGCTATGAGGGGTGTTCATAGCTTCTTTATATTTGTTTGCTTTGTTTTTCTGAGCTTGTCTGGTTGTTCCCCTTATCTTTATGTTGGGGTTGTTGGTTGTTGCCCCCTTCCCAGCTGTGTATTTTTGTTTCCGTTTCCATTTCGGTCTGGTGGTTTCTTCTGGACATTTTGTATATAGCCTTCCCCTTACGGCTTGTGTAAGGGCTTGTGTGCATGTGTGGGTGTGTGTGTTGTTGGGCTTGGTTTCTTTTGACCATTCAGGTTCGGTTTTCTTCAGTAGGTGGTTCTTCCTGCTAGGTGTTGCGGCCTTGGCTGTTGTTTGGCAGCTTATTTCTTTCTTTCTGGTGGCTTTGTTGCTTTAGTGTTTTCTGTTTTGCTGCGGTTTCTCACTATTTTTTTTCAGCTGCTGGGTTTTGTTAACTGTTGTGGTTTTTGGGGCTGTTTGTCTTCATCCAAGCCTACAAATTTGATCCTATCTCTGTATGTGGCTGAAGTGGAATTCCATGATTTTGTGGGTGGCTCTCGGCTGAAGTGGATTTCTTGCAATTTTGTTTTTTCTGGGCTTGCTGTTGTGCGGGTTTTAGGTTGCTCTAGTGCTTGGGCAGTTTTTTTTAGTGCCCTCTTTTATTCCTTATTTAGGCTTTTTGGTTTTAAGTGGGTTTGCTTGTGCATTGTTTGTTTGGTTGGCCTTATTTCATTTTCAATTATTTTGCTAAATTATGGGGGTGGCAATTATGGTTTCTTTACTCTGTTTTGGTTGGCTTGTTGCTGGTTGTGGCTTAGCCGAAAGCCTTTTTTTGATGCTTTTGGTTTCGTTCTTGGTGGTGCTTGTAAGGCCTAGGGCATGCCCCTTGTACTTTTATATTTTTTTCTTTTTTTATATTACATTTAACTACCCAAAAAAAATGTGAGGTGGAACTTTATGGTTGGGGTTCTTAGATGTATGGGGTTCCCGGAGAGAATGGTCAATTGGATCAAGGAATGCATTGCATCTCCTAGTTTTTTCGTTAGCATTAATGGGACCTTGATGGTTTCTTCCCGGGGCAGAAGGGTCTTCGGCAAGGGGACCCCCTCTCTCCTTTATCTTTTTGTGATGGCCATGGAGGTTCTGGCTGCTATGTTTGTGAAGCAGACGCAGGAGGCTCCTTTTAATTATCATTGGCTGTGTAGTAAGAATAAGATTGTTCATCTTTGCTTTGCTAATGACCTTATGGTTTTCTCGAAAGCTGATGTTATCTCTGTTTGCGTCATTCGGTAGGTTCTAGATGGTTTCTAGAAATTGTCTGGCCTTTCCCACAGCCCCCAAAAAAGTGACATATACTTCTCAGGGGTTGATAGTGTTTTAAAGAAAGTGATTTTGGGTGTTCTTGGTTTTCGTGAGGGTTCGCTTCCTATTAGGTACTTAGGGGTTCCCCTTATCACTACCAAGCTTGCATATCGGGATTGTAAGCCTCTCATTGATAGGATAGCTAATAGGATTAAGATGTGGACTAGTAAATTTCTTTTTTATGCTAGTAGAGTCCAACTTATTGGCTCTATCCTCTTCTCCATGTAAGTTTACTGGTCTTCTTTGTTTATCCTTATGAAGAAAGTGTTTCATGAGATTGAGAGTTTGCTTAGTGCTTTCTTGTGGAGTGGTCCTGAGATGAAGTCCTCGGGTGCTAAAGTGGCTTGGGAGGAGGTGTGTGTCCCGCGGAAAGAAGGAGGCCTTGGGATTAAGTCCTTGGTTCTATGGAATAAAGTCATGGTATCTAAGCATATGTGGTTCCTTTTAACGGGCGGTGATGTGTCCCTGTGATGCATATGGATTAAATCCAGTATTCTTCGCGATAACTAACTCCTTTTGGTCAGTTAAGATTCCGCGATTAGCATCCTGGAGTTGGAGGAAACTCCTTCAGCTCAGACCGAAGGTCAAGTGCTTCATTCAATACGGTATTGGTAATGGTGAAGATACCTTTTTGTGGCTGGACCTGTGGCATCCGTGGGGTTCCCTGGTTGAGGCTAAAGGGGCATAGGATTGTGTATGATTTCGGGCTTGATCTTAAAACTAAAGTTAAACAGGTTGTGGATGGAAACCAATGGAAATGGCCTTCCGTGGTTACTATTGATCTGTTGGAGATGCAAAGGGAGGTCTGTTTCCTTCCCAATGCGAGCTAGAGTGACTGTGTTAAGTGGACCCTTAATGGTAACAAATTCTCTATTGGGTCTCTCTGGGAGGAGATCGTGTCCATAAGCTGGTGTCGTTATGGAGTAAGTTTATGTGGTTTAAACATCATATTCCTAGAGTCAGCTTCATTCTTTGGGTTGCTGTGAGGGGTTGCCTTAGTACGGGGGACCGGCTTAGAATGTTTGGTCTTGAGTGTCATGCTAGTTGTTGTCACTGCTCTGGGGCTGTTGAGTCGCATGATCATCTTTTCTTTGCTTGCCCCTTTGCTAAGGCTATCTAGACTAGGGTCTTAGCCAAATGCAGGGTTAGTTAAACTGAGGGTTCTTGGATGGCTTGGAGGGATACTTTTGCCACTAGGGTAGTTGGTAAGTCCCCGGGTGCTAGTGTTAAGAGACTGACGCTTGCCATCTCTGTCTATTGTATTTGGAAGGAGCGTAACCTTAGAAGATTTCAGGGCAAGAAAAAGGGTTGGGAGGGTGTGTTCAGGGAGATCTTTGAGATGATAAGAGAGAGGCTCTCCTCCCTTACAAGAGTGTCTACCTATGTCCCAGACTAATATGGAGATTCAAGGTGATTGGAGCTCGGTGATGGACATCTTTCCCAATAATTCTTTTTACTAATTGTTCATTTCTTGTTGCAGCATGGTTATTAGGCATGGATGTTTGTGAGGTTTGCCTCTACCTCCTCCTTGGAGGGCTGAGTGTTTCATTTATATTGTGCGAGTGTGTGCGAGGTTTCTCATCCTTATTCCCTGTAAGTTTGTTTGCTTTGCAGGTCTCCGTGAAAGGTTAAGGAGAAGTGAGTTTTGGGTTTTTTTTTTGTTTGGAGAGTCTGAGTTCCTCCCATATTGAGTGAGTGATGTGAGATTTTGCTAACTTTTTTGAATTGCATTTTCTTCTTGTGTAGTGGCCTTGAAAGTTGTGGATGCACGGTTGCTTCTTTCTTCTCTTTGGAATGTAGACCGATACACGTGTGCGTCTGAGGTCTCTGGGTGTGTGTGTTTTCTCTTCCTTGCTTTTCTTATGGGCTCTTTATGTATCTTAGGTCTTGTGTCTTTTCCTATTCGAAAAGGAAGAAGTCCCAATGATAAGCCTTCTGGATATTATGGTGGCCTCTCCTTCTGTAGTTTTCTACAGTTTTGTTCCCTAGCTATGAGGTTGTTCATAGCCTTTCCCTTTGTTCATTTAGCTTGTGTATTTTATTTTGTTTGCTAT
>JAOTRH010117643.1:0-14970 GCA_034768845.1 Heliamphora exappendiculata
AAGAACTACTCGGCTTTTAATTCCTTGATATAGGGCATTCCATGTAAATTAAATAGCCAATAAGTTTTGGTCCCCACAAATAAAAACAGTGACTCCTTAGGAAGAATATTTTTATTCACGGGTTGAGTGTATAACCATTACTCTAAGTTTGAAAATCCTGTGTCAAAATCCCGGGGCCGGTGAGAACAAACCATACTTTGTATTATTTTCAAATTTACTTTGTACAAAAATTCATACCGGAGATACCATGATTATAACCCTTCCTCAGGGAGACCGAAAGTCGAAGTCGGCACGCGAGCTACAACCACATCTCCTACGAACGCGTAATGGAGACCGTGGGATTTATCTGTGACTAAACCCTTCTCCCACTTAATATTTTAATAAATCGAGAGTTTTTCTTTTTTATTCATTTTAAATGAATAAATAAATTTTAATTTCTGATTAAAATAAATTTGATTTTAATCAATTAAAATATTTCTTATGTAACCATAATAAAATAAACAAAAACCTTTCCTTATTTAATTTTGCGAAAGAAATTAATTTTTTGAATTTTAATTAAAAAAAACTTAATTAATTTTAACACAAAATTAAATACATAATTATCTATTTATTTTTTTGTTTTAAAAATTGTTAGGATTATTTATTTTATAAAATCGTTTTTCCTAATATACTTCCGTTAATTAAAAACATGTATAAAAGAAAAAATATAATAAAATAAAATCCATCTACGGAATTAAATAAAATAAATAATTAATTAATTAAAATAACGACAATTAAAAAAATAAAAGTCGTTTTGATCCGGATCCTTCATTTAATCTTTTAATCTGATGGTCTCGGATTAAAGATTAAACGGTTAGGGTTTTAAAACCCTAAACGAGCCGTCAAAGACTCAATCTTCTTCCTCAGTCCCCGGACTACTGTCACAGCCCCGGACCACCTTTGGAACGCCGAAAAAATGCTAAAAAAGAAGCCCAAACAGCCCCTTAAGTTGCCAAAAAATCTACTGTGTTTGGCAGTCCTGCGCCGCCTTTTTCCAGCCGCTGTTTGACCGCCTTGCCGGACCCAAAAGTATCCCAAAAAATTACTGGAACTAGCTAACATCCAAAACCAAATCTCCGCAAAAAATTGCCTCAAAATTCAGAGCAGAAGTGCCCCGAAAAAATCCTCAAAAATCGCATTACTGTTCATGGCGGGATTCTGTAGCATCTTCTTTGAAAATTTTTTCGGACCCCTTCTCGTCATTGCCTTGCCGCCATCGAACCACCATTGGAAAGCTAATGGATTGAACTTAATTTCAGCAAACAAATCGCATCGAAAAAGATTTTCAAAAGTCCCAAAAACGAACCCCGAACATTGCGCAACAGTGCTGGCCGAACAGGCCTACCGCCGCTGCCTTATTTTCTTTCTTCGCTTTTGTTCCTCGTTTTGCATGATCCGATTACAATAATGATCCAGAAAAAATATAAATAAAATAATATTTTACATCGTATAACCTATGCCTCCACTCGCGAGACTTACATTCAACATAATTTCGATTTAAAAACCATCGAGATACGCAGTCAAAAAACGATATAAATAAATCATCCATTCATAGATACATTTAACCGGATCATAACGACATAAGCTGCAAAACAAAGGTTAGCACAATAGTTTTTCATGAAAAATCGCAACCTGACTCTGATACCATTGTTGGAATGCAGGAAAAAAAAAAAAAGAACCGGCGCAGTGACCGTAAAAAACGGCGCATGCGTTTTTCATGAAAAATGATAACAATAAACTGATATATTATGATTAAATATACCTTCAAAAAACTTGAACACGTTTTTTTGATGCAGAACAGCGATCCGAGGCGACCCAATGATCATCTCACGTATATCCCGACGTACACAACGATCTCGACGAGTGGGCACCGATCCAAATCTTCGTATTTTTCTCCTTTTGGTTTCTATTGCACACTTCTCTCTCAAAGCAAAAATGAATTTACAATGGGAGAGTGAATGGGGCGGCGGTTAGGGTTAGGGATTAGGTTAGTTTTTGGCTCGTTGTGATATATTTTAATATATCACTTGAGATATCATTGGAAACTATATATCTCTTTCCTAAAACTAAGGAGGAGATATATTTTTCCATAAAATAACCTCCTATCCTCTATTAGGGCCGACCACCTAGAGAGTGATCCCTAGGTGTGCCAAATTTCAATACCGCCCTCTATTATTTAACTTGATCCCTGAATGTATCCGGCGACAAAATCGACATTCAAATTAAATTAAATAATTACCGAAACCAATAAGAAAAAATATCCGTGCGTGTAAAGGGCTACGTGAGGGATCATGAGGAAGTATAGGACTCGGGCTAACCATACGAGAAAACCGGATATCCCTAACTCTATCCCCGAATTAAATCCTTTCTCGCACGAACCAGAACTTATTCCACTAAAGGTCCTGACTCAACTCCTGGCCCTAACTCAAATTATGTCTTGAGTTTCCAATTATTAAATGCACTTAATTCTCCCCACGTTTAAGATATGATTTTTCGATAAATAAATTAGTTACTGACAACCTGATTTAATTATCCTCTTCTCCTTGCAACCGCACCGCTTAGTCTTTTGATATGCCGGATCCGAAAATCCACTGTACAGATTTGGCATAATCAAACCTATAAGCAAAGCACACGATGGGGAACTCCTCAGCCTAAATTCGGACGTGATTTTTGCCAGCTTATTATCGATCATCGGACAAATAATGCCAGAACCCAACTCATCGGTATTGTTGATCTCATGGAGGAAATCTCAACCATTGACGACTGAAAGTACTGTACATTATCTGAACACAACCAATTAATTATTTCGGGATTAATAGCTCGTGCAATGCATGATAATACGGGATGTGGATCAATTCATATAATCAGTATAGAATCGATCATCCCGTTGATCCCGCTCAATACTCTCTAAGTGTACTAACACATCGAGCTCGAACATCGAATTTTCAAAACTTGAATTCGATCCGTTCGACCTAGCCAAGACCAGGTACTATAACGATGTACTATAATCGTACCAATGGAATATCCAGGTCCATTGCGATTGTGAGCCTACCTGTATCATCTGTCAGAACCTTTGACACGATCTTCTGTGCAGCACGCACCGAGTCAAATACTAGATAGAATATACGAACTATTGCTTTCATACATCACAAATATAAATATGAAACTACGAATGCAAAATCATCTCAAATGTTTCTCATTAATATGCCAGGGATCAAGAATAAAATACATAAAAAGCATGACTTTTCAGTATACATTCCCAACAATTAGAAATGCCAAGACGCCTTCGAAGCTATGCATCAATATTTGTAAAACCCACTTGTTTTGGCTCCTCCCAAGCTTTATAGGCCATTGATTCTCTATTTGTCAGTAATTAACTCAGCTATGGGATGCACGCTGGCGCAAGAAGGAGAAACCAAAATTGAGAAAGCAGTTTACTACTTGAGCAAGAAGATGACCAGGTCTGAGATACGATATACGCCACTGGAAAAAACATGTTGGGCTTTGATTTGGGCCTCCCAAAAACTAAGACATTACATACTATCTTTCACAGTGAATGTCATTTCCTGAATGGACCCGTTAAAATACTTATTTGAGACCGACATTAATAGGAAGGTTAACCTGGTGGTTGTTGTTGCTGTCAAAGTTTGATCTCAGGTAGGTTACCCAAAAGTCAGTAAAAGGCAAAGCAATAGCAGAATTTCTAGCAAACCAACCAGTTAAGGAAGATAAAGACATAGAATTTTAGTTCCTTGATGAGCAGCTCATAAGAGTCGAGGACGACAAGTAGAATTTGTATTTTAATGGCGTATCTAATCAGTATGGCTATAGAAGAGGAGTTCCTCTATCCCTGAAGCTCACCTTCGAAGTTATCAACAATCAAGCTGAGTATAAAGCGTGCTTAGTCAGGTTGGAGGCAGTCTTAGAACTAGGGGTAAAGAGACTGAAAGTTATCGAGGACTCAACATTGGTGGTCTCACAAGCAAGAGGAGAATGGAAGATTAAGGACGTAACGTTAATTCTCTACCATCAAGTGCTAGAAAAACAGATACCGTGCTTTGAATCAGTGATTTTCACTCATGTTTTGAGATTGCAGAATAAGTTCGCCGACGCACTGGCTACTCTAGCATCAATGATTAATATACCACCCGGGGTCAGGATGAGGCTATTAATAATTGAACAGAAGAGAAAGCCGACATACGAGATGACAGCCGTAATCAAAGAAAGCATTGATGAACTCCCTTGGTACTTTGACATTCAGAATTTTGCAAAAATTGGTGAATACCCCAAGTTTGCTAGTAAAAAGAATAAAAGAGCAATAATGAGATTATCTGCCCCATTTGTTATTTATGAGAAAAAATTGTACAAACGAGGGCATTCTAGAGTCAACAAGCTATGTGTCAACAGTGAGGAAGGCCAAGAGCAGATGAAAGAGATACGTACAGGGGTCTGCGGGCCTCACATGAGTGGAAATATGTTAACCAAGAAGATCCTACGATAAAGGTATTTTTGGATGACAATGGAGACAAATTACATACAGTTTTGTGCGAAAAGTGCCATAAATGTCAGATCCATACGAGCCTTATGCACACTACAACAAAAAATAGTTTTCCCAACACAACAAAAGCCGTTGGCAAATGTCCAATCAGGTTGGTAAAACCTTTTTCCAACGAAAATCCTTGCGTCGGCAAGGCGTCGGCGTAGGTGTGTCAGACAAAGTTTTTCCCAACACTAACGCAAGCGTTGGCAAAATTAAGGCTTTAGCGACAAACATATCCATCGATAAAAATATTAAATCCTAGTCGGTATTACATAATACGTCGGCAAAAATAATTAAAAATAGGAATATTGCAAAACATTTGCCGACTAATGGTCATGTCGGCAAAAATGTACCGTTTGGCAATGCTTAATACAAGTCAGCAAAAATAATTTTTTTTAGTTTTTAAATACTTTTGCCAAGAAGTTGTTTGCATAAGCTAAAAGATTTTTATTTTAAATAATAAAATTTTATTTAAATTTTTTTCCCTCTAATCTATTTACACCTATATCACATTCAAACTCATTCACAAAAAATTCATATATTACATGCATTCTAATTCCAAGAATCTCAACATAGAAATTTATTTAAATTATTCAAACACATGAACATGTGTTGAAAGTCTATTACATAAATAATTTTGTCATTCAAATGATAATGTGAATTGCTACAAAAGAGAACAACAAAATAGCCACACACACAAAAACAAACAAAAAAAAGAAAAGAAAAAAGGCTAACAATTCACTCAACTACCATAATCTACTCATCCCGCACTCCATCGATTTCCAATTCCATGCAAGTATTTTTTCCATTGAACTGCAACAAAAATTTAGTAAAGAGTTAAAATGAAAATGTTTTACTAGTAATACTTTTAATGGACAAGAAGAAATAGTTAGCAAAAAAAATAATACTTATTAATGAACAAAAAATGATGGAACAGAAAGATAGTGGACAAAAAATTAATGCTTATTAATGGATGTAAAATGATAGTTACTTTCAATCGTTTACCGACACATCTAACCGCCTTCCCAAGTAGGCAATTTAAAAATTGGCTAAGTAGTAACCCCTTTAGGCATTATGTGAATAATCTGTTGTATTCGCATCAATAAAACAAAGTTAAAAACCAAACAAAAGCACTACAAAATGTATTTTGCATCGAAAAATTGAGCTTCAAATAAAAGAAACTCCATCTTATAAAAACTCAATTATACACACAAAATTGCAACATATGAAAATTCATCCTTTCAATACCACATGAAGATTTATCTTTCCAATGCATCATCAAAGTACCAATATATACTTAAATCTGAAAGATCTGGTCAAACCTTGAGCTAAAATTTTGAGGCCAACTCCTTTAAAGACTAATATCAAGACTCTAAATTATCTTGTAGCTTTGTGCCTCACAACGTCTTGGTGCTACAAATGTGAATAATGTCACTTTGACACTTTTGCTTGTGACTTTCCTTTAAACAGCATATGAAAAATAATCACAGTGGATATTCTTATAAGTATTAACAAGAAAATGGACAGAACAAGAGAGAGAGAGAGAGAGAGAGAGAGAGAGAGAGAGAGAGAGAGAGAGAAATAAGAAATTTTTTTTGTTACTCAATTATGGAACAAATTTTTCTAATACAACCAAGCCTAATTATATAGACCCTTCTCCAGAAAGAGAAGAAATCAATTAACATGGTTTGTTTAAGTAAAAGAATTAATATTTACAAAATGAAAACAAAAAAGTTCTAAATTAAGCCTAAGTCTTTTGTTGCCGACATACCATTCAACCAAGTGGGTGTTTCTATTTTTATTGCAGGAAGCTTAGGCTAGTTCTAAAACTCAGTTACAAATAAAACAATTCATCTCACTGGTAAATGTCAATGTGTTTGTTTATAACTAATAGATTTGTGTGGACATTATTAGTACTCTAAGTTCTCTTTATAGCATACTACGGACCACAACTTCAACTTGCCATTTGTTTCTCCATTACAAGCACAAAGGCTTTCTCTTACTCAAGCCAAATAGAATTGTAATGGTAATGGAGTCCAATATCCCAATATGTAACACGTGTTATTGAAACACCACTAGGGAATCACCCGTGCCTAAAGGCACTCCGAATAAAATTTAGTCTCAATTAAAATCAATCCAACTTCAACCTCAAACCACCAGCCTGAATAAAAAAATAGAAAATTACCAAAAGAAAAGTTAAGTTCATTAGAAGTGTTTTGTTGTCCTTGTAATTAGTAGCCAAATAAACCCAGTATAACTCAAATCACTCACCTTCTAATGGTCTCCAAGAACTCAGGTGGATGCTCTCGACGAAATCGATTAATAAAGATGCCATAAAAAAAACTTATGCAAGCCCATCTGCAAAATCAACATGGATAACAAAAAACCCACAAAAACTTACGCAAGCTCATTCAATAAAATACCATTTTCATCTAACATGGTAAAGTATAAGACAATAAAAAATTATCAAGAATAAAACAGTGGTAAAGGTTCAATAGTTGTTTAGGGACAAATCAGAAGACAAGAAAAAGAATAACCAATATTAAAAGTCAAAGTTGCAATATATTGAATAAATTCTTAGTTGTTTACAAAATATTCAAATTCTATGTCTAAACTTGTAAAATTACAAAATAAAACCAGTATGGGCTTATCTTGCTTGAAGAAATGGGCAATTTTCTCGACAATAGCTGCCTGCCTTCTTCCATCCTGGTAAGAGTACATCAACAGCATGTAAGTGACAAATAAAAGAGGGAATGAGCCTACCTCATTCTACTAAGTTAAATTTGCCTTGCAATAACTTGTTCCCAGAAAAACAAGGCTATGTGGTGGAAGCTTGGCATTTAAACTATTTTCTGATTACCAAATAATTCAATTAAAACTTCAAATTTCGTGAAATCACTTTCAAATTTAGTGAAATTTCTTTAATCTAGAACATGAGAAATACTCAATTGACCTAAGCCTAATGTGTTAGTTACAATTACAAACATGAACCAATAGTGATTTAAATTTATGTCTGGAACCTAACACAACAAAAATATTAGTCTTAATAAACTCAGCATAAACAAGCACACACTTCAAATACAGCAACCAGGTAATTAAAAAACAATTCAGGTTAGAAACCATTTCATAGCACCACTCTACTTATCTAAATTAGAACGACACACATGAATATATACTAATCAAAACTAAAAAGACCAGTTTAGCAATACCAAAACGACCTAAAGGACATGTCTATTCATTGGCAGATTTACCTTGGCTACAATGCTAACAGTGACTCAAGCATTAGCATCATATCCAATCAACCACTAATAGGATAATTATTTGTTCTTTTGTACACATGGAGACTACTGTGCCAATAGAGAATGCAAGATGTATTGAATGGACAAGGATGGGAGTATATCCACAAAATGCATAAATTGGTTACTGTATGTACAAAACCCCTAGTATACACAATGCAAAGAATAAAATTTCAAAAAACGAAAAATTCAATTATACCAATGTCTTTTTGCTGCATTTTGTAGAATAACCCATTTTTTAGAATCCAATTGTTCAACAATTACAAATCACTATCCAAAGTAAGATAAACAAATTTGGGACTCTCTTAGGACAGTTACAAATTAGTATCCAAGTCAGATTATCTGCTAAATTGTTACAGAAACTTCAATTTTGACAGATGAATTTTCACGAGCACATTGTGAGCAATAGAGATAACACACATGCAACGGGTTACTTTGGAATTCACCCAACTTATAATCCTATTTTCCCTAAATCTTCATTTCCCAAAAACTACTCATTGCTGCCAAACTAACAACAAAAGAAATTTCTCACAGAGAACAAGTGGTGTTATGATATGCGGGTAAATAGGATGAAGAAGATGTAGGTTAAAAAAGAAAAAAAATAGAAGATCCACACAAATACGAGACAGAGAGCGGGAGAGAAAATCAGAAGAAAAATAGAGAACTTACGGAATCATGAAGATCTGTGTGTGGGCATTTATTGAGAGAGAGAGAGAGAGAGAGAGGGGGGGGGGATGGATGTACCTGGGCGAGTGTCGAAACCGTCGAACGGTGGTGCGGTGGTCGCGGGCCTGCGATGGTGCTGTGCTCGCGGAGGTGCCGTGGTGCCGTACTCTAGAGAGACGAGACACTGATCATTTTAACCCTTCTTCGTTTATGAACCCTTGGGAATTCTCTGGAATTGTTGGTTAATTAGATCTCTTGTGTTAGGTTTAATTATTAATCTCATTAAAAGTTTTTTTTGTAATTAAAAATATTTCAGCTCCGGTTGAGCCAACTATTATTTTAACTAATTTTTATAATAGTTTTAAAATTTTTATTAAAATATTTAATATATTTTTATTTTTTACTTTTAAATTTTTTTTTTATCAAAACTTTGATAAAAACTTTTAAGTTATAGTGTTGAGAATATTAATACTTTTTTACTAGAAGAGTTTATTTTTTAAATTAATAGTATTATAATTATTTAGTTTTAAAAAAAATAGAATTTTTGGAATGTGTATTTTTTTTCTTGAAAATAAAAGTGATACAAAAATTAGTGATTTTTTTATATGTTAAGCAGTACAGTTTAAAGATTGAATTTTTTAATTAAAAAAATTAATTTTTTAAAAATGCCAAATAAGAGCTAAAATACTAAGACTTTTTTTTGATATAATAGCATTTTTAACCTAACACAATATTTTATTTTATAAAAAAATATTAATCATACTTTTTGAATAATTTTACTTTCTAAATTTCGTTAACTAATAGATTTTGAAAACAAGTAAAAAAGAATATTTTAACATCATATTAGGTTTACATTTTTTACTTAACAAACTAAGTAGATGAAGTTAATAATTTTTGTTTTTTAAAAATATTATATAATATTATGTACTAAAATTTCAAATAAAAAGTGATCAATAGATTATGTTTTGACTTTTCCGATGCAAACAACTCATCGTATAAAGTTTTTACCTTTACCGATACTTTATTTGTCGCCAAAAATAAAAATTGCGTTGGCAAACATTTTCTCCCAATTGGAGGGAAATATCCGGTGGCGGGAAATTTTCCCCAACACTCTTTGCCGACGAGTTTAGTTTTCGTCGCAAAAAAAGATTACTTTGAGATGTTTTGCCAATGCATTTTTTTTTCAGTCGCCAAAAGCTTACATATTCCAACTAATAATGCCTTACGTTGGCAATACTCGTCGCTAATGATGCATTTTGTTGTAGTGGCATGTTCTCCCATCCCAGATGTATAGCCTGACATCCCCATAGCCGTTTTCAGTATGGGGCATTATTGTGACTGGCAAGGTAAAGCCAAAAGCTTTAAATGGGCACGAGTTCATTTTGGTGGCAATTGATTATTTTACCAAATGGGCAAAAACTGCCTCCTACGCAGTAGTGAAAGTCTCTCACGTCGCTAAATTCATCAAGCAGAACATCATTTGTCGATACGGGGCTCCTCATGAAGTTATCTCAAATAACGGCTCGCACTTGTGAGGTCTTGGATTTTTTTGAAGAATATCGAATAGTGACCCACAAGTTGTCACCATATCGACCACAACCCAATGAGGCAGTCGAGGTGGCAAACAAGAATGTAAAGAAGATTCTGCAAAAGACGATTAACTCACATAAAGATTGGCCGAAACATCTACCGTTTGCACTATGAGGGTACAGGACGTCGATTAGAGTTTCAACATGAACCACGCCTTATTCTTTAGCATATGGGATGGAAGCTGTGTTGCCCATTGAGGTGAAAATCCCTTTAGTAAGAGTAGTGGTTGTGTGAGACCCGGATCCGTCTCTTTTGAGATATTTATATACGTTGATGTGTTCTTTTCAATGTATGAATCTCTTTGGCACATGGTTTATGTTTCAATTGTAGAACAACATGTTTTATATAGGTGGTATACGTGTTATGCATGCGGGGTTTCATTCAGGTCCATTTGGCCTTGACCCTTTTTTCCTTTTTCTCTCCCAGCATTGATCGGTCGAGCAGTGTGAGTGCACTCGAGCGGGCTGGTGGCAAAGTATTGGTCCGTGAGGTGACTTCTCGAGCGATGCTTCTGTGCTCGAGCGGTGGGGGTCTGGCACGAAAAGCTATAAAGCCTAAAAATATCTTTTTGAGACTCAAAAATATCTTTTCAAGCCTATCTTCTTCTCTATACGTTTTCTCTACCTTTTCTCTAGCTTTCGGGAGGCCCGGGGTTTTATTTTACGCGGTCGAATAGCAGATTCCTGCAGTCGACGTCGAGGACTTCGTATCCATCCGGACGGATTCTCATTCTGACAAAATTCAGTTTTGAGACGTCGAGCTTTTAGCTCTCTAAGGTAGGATCCTAGTCTTTATTGTTGTTAAAGGGTGTTTTATATAATTATATGTGTTTTCACCGGATAAAAAATGCATGATTTGTGGCTTTTCATGTTTAAACCTTGGTTTTTGGTAAAAGTGAGTTTTACGCCTTTTCTTGGTTTTATACATGATTCGGATGTGTTGATATCAATGGTTTTCAAAAAGGAGGTTTAAAAATGATGTATTTTGGTGAAAAACATGTTTGTGGAGGTTTAGAGCTAACCTTTGAGGTTGAGTCTCAGTTTTGTTGAAAATCTACTGTTGCATGCTTGTAGATCTCTATGTGGATGGATTGGATCACTTTTATACATGCGCTGAAAACTGCTTTGTGGGTTTTTAAATATTTTCCATAGATGTATCGTGACAGTGGGTGTTTTGAGTTGGGCTTCTATTGCTCCTTGGTGGAAGTCCAAAAACGTGCGCAGAGTAGGTTCGCTACAGTCCCTCGGGTTAATCCCCGTAAACGTGGTTTGGAAGCTCTTTTCATCGGTCGTGGCAATCCGTAAAAGAGTCTGTTGCCCCGTGATTGGCTGTATTGTTGTAACTTCGTATAGAACTTGTTATTACTTAGCAGATCCTGGGTGATTTTAGAGTAATGGGCAGGATTCTATAATTGTTACCTTTGTCAGTGTGTTTGGCAAAGTCGGTACATAAGATCTCATTTTATCTTGTTCTCCTCGGTTGAGTGACCCGAGTGGAGAAAAACTGTTTTATCGTTTTATTTTCCTCGGCTGTGTGTTCCGAGTGGAAAAATAACGCTTTGTTCCCGATTGTGTGATCCAGGTATATAATAAGGTTTTGACTAATGTTTTTCATATAACGGTGGCATGATATCTGTTAGGGTGATATGCATAGTTTTGAGGATGGAAAATTGTTGGTTTTTGAGAGAAAACCCATTTTCTCCTATGGTTGAGCTTGTATGCTTAAGATTGTATAGCTTGCTTTACAGCTTTACTGTCTTTTTCTATTGGGCTTCGGCTCACGGTGTGGGATTTTGCTGTAAAAATATTTTCAGGTGACCATGTGGAGTTGACCTAGATGCTTGTGGTCATAGAGAGCTTGCTATAGTTTTTCTATTTTGATGCATGTACATTTACATGTGATGCCTGTTTCTGAAAGCGAGTTTTGTACATCTGGAGGCGATATACTTATTCATGTATGAGACTGCATGTTTATTGTTTTATAAGAGATGAACCTTGGGGATCTTTATCCAAATGTTGTATACTTTTTGAGTTGATGATCTTCCAACTGCAAATTTTATTTTCTTAAACGGTGTTATGGTGGGCTTTCGCGTGACCCTGGTATTTGGGGCGTGACAGGTTGAGGCCAGTATTCTAAAGGCAAAATGGCAGGGAAATCGGATGGAAGAGCTACTATTACTTGATGAAAAAAGACTTCGTGCTTTATTTCATATATAAGGGTACCAAAGAAGAATAGCCAAAGCGTTCAACAAGAAGGTTAAGACCCAACATTTGAGAGAAAGTGACTTGGTTCTTAAAAAAATTAGGGCCCCCATCGTCAACCCAAGAGGCAAGTTCAAACCAAATTAGTCCGGGCCATTTTTTATCAAAACCATCATGGCCGGTGGTGCAATAATTATCATGAATTTGGATGGCAATACGTTCTCCACTCCGATCAACCTGGACCAGCTCAAGAAATACTATCCATGAGAGAAAAATAAAATAAAATAAAAACTTACTGAGTTGAAAACCGAAAAGGTGACCCAAGCAAAAGTTAGAGCAGCCTGCAAGGCCAAAAATCCGAAAGGGCGACCTTGAAAAAAGTTAGGGCATCACAAAAGGAGAGTATTAACACTCGAGAGTAAATCGACCCCAAACTACATTAAGGCCTAATTCCACTTTCTTAAAATGCATAGGCAACTTCTTTTAAGAAATCCAACCACATTCTTTGTTTTAGCCAGTTTTGAATCCAAGTAAGATCAATGCAAATTTGTCTTTAAATTCTAATAACAAAGTCATTCACATTGCAAAAATAGAAAAACTTAAGATAATTGCAAATCTTTGGCGAAATATTTTATGGTTTTAAAAAAAGGGCAGGCACGCAAGTTCCAAAATCTAAAAAAAAAAAAGAAAGCTATGAAATCTAAAACGCAAAGCATGTCCCTTAAATCTTCCTCCTCTTCACTTGTTTTTCTTTCTCTTTGTTTCGTTTCTCTCTATCCTAGATCAACCATGCCTTGTACTCGTCAGAGAGTTTCGGGTACTGCAGCTCTTACATCTCCATCAGGGAGCAAGATGGCCAAGCCTCCTAATACCTCACCAGAAATGGAGCCTGAAGTGAAGATGAGTACAAGTGACCTCGAACACTGCGGAGTACTGTTGTGCCTCTGTCCCGTTTTAATATAAACCGTATATGATTTTGTGAACCAACCCAATGTGAAAACCTCTTTTTCTCAGAAATTGTGTCCTTGAGTAACCCATATGTGCCTTAAGATCCCTTATAAGAAACTTAGTTCATAAAAACTTTCAACTTTAAAAATTCAGCGGAGACCGCTCGAGCGGACACCTCACCGCTCCAACTGTGACACACCCGAGAGTTTTGCTGAAAAACTGTAAAAAAAAAAAGAAAAAGCGTTTCTATTCATGAAAACTTGATTCGAATGATTAATTTTCTAAACTTGTTTTAAGAGAATAAAACCCAAGGAGTAAAATATGTAACGGAAAACAAGTGCTCACTCATTAAAAACCAATCATTTATGCCCAAATAATTCCTTGGAAGATCAAAACACCAGCTCAATCCAAGTAATAACGTCCTTACATGCATGCATCATATGAGTGTATGACTCTAAGGTCTTACAATAATAGTTTGGTTCAAAATTACATTCATCCCACCATTCAAAAGATTAAATCTGTACACTTTCACTTCTCAAAAACTAACTATCCAGATAAACAATGTAATCCTATTAACTTTTCCAAAAAGATCCCGACAACTGATCTTACTCCATGGCCCTCTTCTCGTCGTCACCTGAAATGTTGTTAAACAATATGAGTCAAAGCTCGTAGGAGCAAGGCTAACAATGAATATATGTATGATATGCAAAGATGGTTATGCAAGATGCATCGACAAAGTAAATTACTTCATAGTATTTGTTCTATAATGAGTTTTCCTTGCATAACCGGATTTCACAAAGAAGAACTATTACTTCATGCTTTCTTACCATATTCATAGGAATAGTCTATTAGAGCCGCGCAGCGGAAAAAGTTCGATGAACGACGTCGTAACCGTAAAAAACGACGTTGTGCGATTTTCATAAAAAATAATAAAATAATTTGATATTTTATGATTAAATATATCTTCAAGAAACTTGAACAAGTTTCTTTGATACCGAATAATGATCCAAGACGACCCAACGATCTTCTCACGTATATCCCGATGCACACGACGATCCCAGCGAGTAGGCACCGATCCTGATCGAAATCTTTTTCTTCTCTTCGGTTTCTCCTCACACTTCTCTACAAAGAGCAAAAATGAATTGCCAAAAGGAGAGAGAGGGGGGCGGCGGCTGGGGTAGGATTAGGGTTAGGGTTATCTTTATGGAGCCTCCCTTTTAATATATGGCCATATATCAAAAAAGATATTAAGTATATATATTTTTTCCTTCCAAAAAAATGATAAGAAGATATACACTTAACATAAAAATAAAATCCACCATCTCCTATTAGGGCCGGCCACCTTGGGAGTAATCCCTAGGTGTGCCAAAAACCAAAAACACCCCTCATTATTTAATTTAATCACTGAATGTCCTCGACGGCAAAATCGACATTCTAATTAAATTAATTAATAACCGAAACCAATAAGAAAAATATCTGTGCGTGTAGTGGGCTACGTGAGGGATCACGAAGAAGTATAGGACTCGGGCTAACCGTACGAGAAAATCGGATATCTCTAACTCTGTCCCCGAGCTAGATCCTTTTTCGCACGAACCAGAACTTATTCCACTAATGGTCCTGACTGAACTCCCGGCCCTAACTCAAATTATGTCTTGAGTTTCCAATTATCAAATGCACTGAATTCTCCCCA
>JAOTRH010117654.1:0-14969 GCA_034768845.1 Heliamphora exappendiculata
GGATATCCTAAAGATTACTCTTTTCCTAACACAGTCTAGCGACGCATGGTAGGATGACAACTAGTCCATCCCAAGAACCAAATCAAACTCAGACATAATCAATGGCATCAAATCTACCCACATCTCCCAATCTTCTATCTTCAACACACAATCTTTACACACACTTTTAATTACTACTCTAGCCTTACAACCATCAAGACTAATACTGTGACGTCCCGTCCTCCGAGCACGTCGGGACTACAAAAAAATAAATAAAAGGATATTCTAGCTATTCATTCATATTTATATACATTAGTTATTACATCATAAACGAGTTCTGAACCGTTCAAAATTACATAACTATTACAGTTTTATCAAGAAATTTCAAAATTTCACTAAGCATAGGAAAAACTGAATATAAGAACAAAAGCAGAGGTCTCAACTCCTTATAATGCATCAGCGGGATCCACGTGCTCTTGGAACTCACCATGTTCTTCAAACTCTTCTTCTTCCTCTACGATGATTTCCCCTAAGAACTCCTCCTCACCTGTGGCACGAATGCCATGAGCCAAGGCCCATAAACAAAACCCTCTAACTTTCTAACTAATCTCACGGCACAAAATTCACCGCAACGCATACCATATAACACCAGTACAGTTTATAGTTAAGGAAACAGATAATTTTATGACAGGATAAAAGAAAAGTCAATAGACATGTGCATATGAGATGCCGTGTATGTAATGCAGATGCCCAACCCAACATGCACCCAGATTATAACAGGGATTCCACACCGAGAATCACCATAGTAGATTTGATGGGACTTTGATCATCAAACTTATTCTCGCCTCGTTGTGAATAGTAACCACTTTACCGGGCATCATGGCACAACTATTTTACTCAATGGCAATGGCGTGGGGTGGCAAAAAACATCCTTATTCTAAATCCTGACCAAAATTATAAGCACACAAAATCCACCTTAAGAACAAGAATGCTCGTTTGGCATCAACCAAAAGTCTAAACTTTCGAAATTAGAATGCAAGCGACGAACCCATGGTGCCCAACAATATTCATGATAAACCATTTCAAACACTGGGGACACGCCCAAGGTGCATAAGGAGAATTCATCCCAAAATATTTTTGAAAATGGAAACCAGGGACGCCCTAGACTTAGAATCATGAAAGACAACTCAACATAACCCATCCCGATTATAAATCAACCAATCAAAATCTGAGTGGCACCATTATGTTCCCGTACGTTGGGTTCCCATACATCAACGTTCCCGATCACTATGGTGTATAGCGACAGTTCAGCTCAAGATGTGATACGGCTCAAGATGTAACACGGCTTAGGACATACATGGCCCAAAGTTAACATATTCAATACAATAATCCGAATGGCACTATTATGTTTTTGTACGTTAGGTTCCTGTACATCAATATTCCCGACCACTATGGCGTATAGCGGTAGTTCGGCTCAATACGTGATACGGCTCAGGACGTAACACGGCTTAGAACATACATGGCCCAAAGTTAACATACTCGACACAACAATCTGAACGGTACCATTATGTTCCCGAACGTTAGGTTCCCGTACATCAGCATTCCCAATCACTACGGCGTATAGCGGTAATTCGGCTCAAGACGTGATACAACTCAGGACTTAACACGGCTCAGAACGCATATGGCCCATTGTCAAAACCCCTATCAACTAGGATTCATTGACTAAGATATAAAGGCTTGTATTCCCCCACATCAACCATATCAAATTACAACTTAAAAACATATAAGGGGGTAACCCACAAGATGTCTCCAGTGCCACAATCACAATACTCATGATATAACAACTTATATTCTGAAGCACAACTAACAATGGCATGCATTCTAATCATAATATATTCACAAATAAACACTAATCAACTAATCATCGTATAAAACTTGGGTATCACAACAAAGGATACTCAAATCACACATAGCATTCATAAGTCCAAATTCGAGTACTAAAATAAAAGGATCGGATGTGTTTTGGGGCATCTAGATTTGGAATAAAGCTATGATTTTGAAACACCATTTAGATAAAAATATTTCCTATAACTCTTATGTTTAACACCAAGACCAAAACCTAAGAAAAAAGGGTGAACAAAACATCTCAAGTAAAAATAGTTCAGCACTTTTCTCAAGATTTTACCAAAAATATATTTTTGTTGGTCTCGATTTTGGGGTATCATATCAAGTCCAAATGAGCTCCTTTTGTTCAACACGTTCCCTACAAGTTTCATGTTTATAGTTTAGGGTAGTTGTTTGAAACAAGTTAGACTTTTTGGTCAAACTTGTTTCATATTTTGACCAAAGTTCATCTCTCAATTTAAACAGGGGTTTCCAAATCAGTAGTGTTGACTGGTCAGAAAATGACACACTTTGGTAAAATTACAATATCTCGAAACTTATGAAACTGAGTTAAAACCAATATCGGATGAAAGATAACACAAAACTATAAATTTGGACATAAAGAACATGCTTAGATCAATTTTCTACATTGAGTTCTGGTGCTCCAAAATTCAGGGCAGAAGCATCTATGTTCTCAAAAATCACGTCTCTTAGGGTCCAAATCTTCTACATACGTCATGTTAAGTTCTTGCTCCATTTCTTAGCATGCTTGTATTTTAGACTTTAATATCAAGGATCCAAAACACTTAGAAGTCATCAAACTCAAAGATAACAACATACAATAACATCTCATATCACCCATAAACATAACAGCCCCTAATTTCTAACTACGATGCCTTTTCGGTTTGATTTTGGTTCTAGATTTTTAAAGTGTTTAAAGGGATGTGTTGGGGGATATTTTTTTGAGAGATATTAGACATAAGATTTAGAGGTTTTACTTACTTATTTAGAGGGTTCAAGGGTGGTAGGATGAAAAGACTTAGATTTAGGAAAACACCTCTTGATTTCTTAGCTCCCTTCTTCCTTCTTTTTCTCCCTCAAACTTATAGAACACTTCAAGAACTATGAAGGTCTGGTCCCTCACCTCTCTTGCACGAAATTATGAAGGGAAGAAGAGGGTGTTTGGTTTGATTTATATAGGCAAAGGCTATGGGACATGGAGGGAACAAGAAGTACCATGGAAAGACTTTTTCCATCTTTAATTAAATCAGACTTGAGTTGATTAGAGATGTTTTCACTTTAGGGGGCTACAAATCAGATATGGGGAATACAAATACAGCTAAGGTCTGTTTGGGGGACAAAAACCAGACCCCACATCAATCAAGGGGTTTTGCATTGGTTTACGTGCCCTTTGTGCAATAAAATGCATTAAAAGTTAATTTGATATATCTTTTTGGTGTCTATTCCTATTGAGACCTATTATTTTAGTATGTTTATGATAAATATAGTATTCTCATATATTATCATAATTTTCATAGCAATTGATTAAATAGATGCAGTCTTTTAAGTCAAATTAAGCTATTTTGGCAATATGTAACTTTTTGACTTATTTTGTTGTGTATGAATTTCAATAATGATTTGTTTGTTTTTGTTAATCTATAACACTATATTATTATGTACATTACTTGTTCAACAAGTATTGGATCATCATAATGCTTAATTTAATACATTTCTCATCATTTGAAGTTTAAAAAAAAAGCAAAAAGTCACTTTTTGGCACTCTTTCCAAGGTGGTCGGCCACTAAATGGTATTTTTGTTATTTTTGATATTATTTTGTCTTTTTTTACTTAATTTTACTTAAATCCTTGATTTTAGATATCCATGTGTCAAAATTTAAATTTTTAAGACTTTTTGCTGTACTATAGGCAAAATGGTCATTTTACCCTATTTATGAGAATTTTTTATTTTTAACTCATTATTTCATGATATTTACTTTATTTAGAATGTTAGGAGACTCTCCGAGTACCTAGGTTTTGTTGCTTGAGTTTTAAACCTTTTTGGGGTATTCGGCCGAACTTAGGGTTTTCAATTCGAGTTAGGATTTTGAATATCGTCTGTGCTCTATAGCTTTATAAACTATTCATCACTAATACTAGGGTCCGAGTAGGGTCTTTACACAGGTCGTTATTAACCGAATTATTACAATTAGGGTATGTACTGGGTCGTTACAAACTACCCCCCTTAAATAAATTTCATTTTCAAAATTTCGTCCCGTACTTCATTGTATGGAAGGTTGAGGATGATTTACTATCATTGTGCCTTCTCGTTCTCCAAAATTGTGTTCTTATTTACTTGAGTCGTTCTTTATTGCTGGTGTGGATAAGGTCGAGTCCATATGTTCAGCACTTAGAGTAAGATTGTTTTGTCTTACTAACATCTTAAACTGATTACTACCCAATCTTTAAGGATCATATCACATAACCAGCTAGCCCCAAAAGGTTCGTTTCTCTGTCATGTTAGTTAGGCTCTTCCCATTAACTATTACTTCTACTTCTGTTGGGTCCACTTGAATTTCTTCTCCAGATATAGCATGACCTAAAAACATTACCCGGTCCAACTAAAACTCACACTTACCAAGGTTTACATATAACTTGTGCTTTCTCATGATGTATAAAAAATCTTCAAATGTTTCTTGTGTCCCTCTTGACTTCGAGAATATAACCGAATATCGTTTATCAACTCAATTACAAATTGGTCTAGAAGCTTCTGAACGCCCAATCCATTTGGTCCATAAACACAGCAGGTACATTCGTTACCCTGAAAGGCATCACCACAAATTCATAATGTTCGTAACGAGTCCTAAAGGTAGTCTTAGGTATATCTGACTCATGCACTTTCAATTTGTGGTATCATGACCCCAGTCAATCATTGAGAACGCGTTGGCTCCAAAACACCACTTACATCGAGTACGACTTTCACAAGCGATCATATGTCTCTAAACTAGCCCACCACCGAAATTGATTTTAAACATTCTCTATTTCTGTCTAGAAAGACTATCACTCTATCGAAAACCAGCTCATTGCCATATTCAAATGTACATCGAAGATTACTTCTCAATCAACTAACGACTAGTAACTCAAAATCACATCACCACTTTGTGTTGGACTACTTTATCCTTACGACCATCAAGACTAATACTGCCACTAGAACCTAATGAGTCACTAGGGCTAAACATACCACACAGACTAAACGCTCCCTAGGTATATGCTTACCCATATGAATCTAGTCACAACCTCGTCACATATTTCCTTCACGTACGTACCATCCACCCTACAATCTGTTTCTAAAATCTCTTATCATCATCACTCAATCCCTTCACACATTTTCTTCCACACAATCGAACTAAGAACCATTTTTGCACTTTAATTATTTTATCTTACCCACATTCTACTATGACACTCGATTCACTCAAGGCCAATTACAAAAACAACATACCCATGAATTCATATAATCTTACTTACGCTTTCACTCTCCTCGTCTAAGCACTTATTCCTTCCACGTACTCACATTAAGTTGCTACGCAACTCTACCAGAAATAACAAAATTATATCACCCTTGAACTTCTTATACATAGAGTTCACGTGTTCCCATAAGAAAATTCATTCTCTATACTAGCAACATCTACTCATCAATCTAAACAAACTTGCTTTAACGGGTCACATCACAAAAGATTTTCGAAAATAACTTCCTTGCGACTCACATCGATACCACAACGGAAATCGAACACCACTCCATAAGAGTTACACAGTCTAGACACCAAACGAATACAAACTGATACTTTAAGAACCTACCATGTGAATAACTTGGTCTGTTTAAAATGTGCACTCCACCCCTCAAATAATCTTCAATGTCAATGGGACTCACTGTATTCACAAACTCCTTGGCACCCAAATCCTTGAATTGTTTAACTAAAGAGTTACTGGTCCTTGAGGTGATCTTGATAATCCGGATGACGAAATCTGTAATCATATACTTTTATTTTTTCTCTAGTCTTTCCAAGGGTTGCTTCATTCCTCTTGGCCTCTACCGTATGTTCTTGATGTGCTAGAACGTTGGGTTTGAATATATCTTCCAATAACTGGATCGTTTTCTCATGCGGTTGGTCATTCTAGGATAAAACGAACATGATAAAAGGTATGGTGGTGGTAATTACCTAGTCATGTGACCCATTGTGGCTTGGTGGCTAATTCTTCATCAAGCTTCAAACGTTCATTGTTGTGATCAAGATTCTTCGTTTTTTGATAGTGATGGCAAAAACCCACACTCTAACACTTCGGTGGGAAGACCAGTGTGATTATCGATGTATATAGACGTACCTGCTTTGCTAGCGTACTAAGGTTAATGTGAGTTTTGAGGCTGTTTCTCATTTTTTACCTTCTTACTATCGATATGAATCTTTTTCTTCCCAGTTTATCGGATGGGTGAGTCATCTATGAACTAGTTTGGGAAAGTTTTAATTTGCCATATGGTGGTGTCGCGAATCCTTTAGTGTGAACCTGTCATTTTTTACTTTAGATTGCTGATGGCATAATTCTATTTGTCGGGACCTTTGAAAAGATATAGTTAATTATTACTGACGATTGTTGTTACTCAGAGATCTATGGGGCAAGGTTTTGAAGGTCGACAGTCAAAAATACGCGCAGGATTAGAATCATCTTTGGGTGGAACCTAGGTGGTTCAAAGATAGGTTGGATGAGGTTAAATGGTCATGGTTAAGGCAATTACCGTTGACACAAAATGAGTGGTCATTTGGGGTTCAAATGTAAGAGAAACAAGAGGAGGACAGTGAATAATACTTTAAACAGGTGTCCCTGGAACTAGTCCAGTACAATTAGATTAAGATAAAAGAGATGTTTAAGAAAAAGGGCAGCCAAACTAGATATTTGACCTAAAATTACATCGGTCTAACGTACTTCAATTCAAGCATCCATGTCTACTTCCCTAGTAGATATTTCAAGAGTGTACGAAGAATTTCACAAAATCACTACAACAGATTGTGGTTTCAGAATCGAGAGAAATGAACAATGGTAGAAAATTTTATCAATGTCGAATGTTTGGAACGGATACTTAACAAAGAATTGATATTGAGTTCTACAAGAGAAGAGTTAGTTCACGGATGATGACTCAAATCAGAGGAGAATCAAATGCGAATACCTGTCATTATTGCGGCATGAAAACTTGAGGACGATGGTACTTTCTAGAATTGAATTTCGAATAGGGTTATCAACAAGACTTGGGTGCATAAGAGTTACCAACAAATGACACTTAACGGTACCATTGAGGACTGATGATATAAGAAGGAAGGACATACAAAATAACTTCAAAAAGTTGACATCAGGGCTTGAGGTAAGTGAGAAAATGACTTATAAGGATGAAGTCACGAGGTTGTAACGGAGTCTCTTGAGGTGATATCTAAAACTTCACCTAGTGCGTACTCCTATCTACCCCCCATAAAATAAGATAACTCGTTGTATGAATCTCTAATCTTCGATCTCGATGTCCTTACTTGTCTTTTGCGTGTAGATTCCTTACTGCTTCTGATCCTAGTAACGTCCTAACACGACTTGCTATAAGACTCAGGTGTAGAAGATTTTAGTTCTTATAATGTATAAATGATAATTATTAGTAATACAACACATCCTACAGAGCTTCTATGTGACAGAATGCATAGTTTTTCATAACCTAATGCCTGAAGGTTTACTAAACCTAAGCTCTGATACCAACTGGGATGCCCTATCCTCCGAGCACGTCGGGATAAATATAAATATAAATAAAGGGATATTATAGCCATTCATTCATATTTACATATGTTAGTTATTACATCATAAATGAGTTTTGAACTGTTCAAAATTACATAACTATTACAGTTTCACCAAAAATTTTCAAAATTCCACTAAGCACAGAAAGAACTTAATATATATAAGAACAAAAGCAGAGGTCTCGACTCCTCAGAATGCATCAACGAGATCCACGTGCTCTTGGAACTCACCATATTCTCCTAACTCTTCTTCTTCCTGTGGGATGACTTTCCCTAAGAACTCCTCCTCACCTATGGCACGAATGCCATGAGCCAAGGCCCAGAAACAAAACACTCTAACATTCTAACTAATCTTACGGCAAAAAATTCACCACAACGCATACCATATAACACCAGTACAGTTTATAGTCAAGGAGACAGTTAATTTTATGATAAGATAGTAGATAAGTCAATAAACATGTGCATATAAGATGCCGTATATGTAATGCAGATGACCAACCAAACATGCACCCAGATTATAATAGGTATTCCACACCGAAAATCACTAGAGTAGACTTGATGGGACTCTGATCACCAAACCTATTCTCGCCTCGTTACGAATAGTAACTTCACCGGGCGTCATGCCACAGCTATTTTACTCAATGGCAACGGCGTGGGGTGGCCAAAAACATCCTTATTCCAATCCTGGCCAAAATTATATGCGCACAAAACCCACCTTAAGAATAAGAATGCTGGTTTGGCATCAACTTAAAGTCTAAACTATTAAAATTAGAATGCTAGTGACGAACCCATGGTGCCCAACAATATTCATGATAAACCATTTCAAACACAGGGGGCACGCCTAGGATGCACAAGGGGAATTCATCCCGAAACATTTTTGAAAATGGCAACCAGGGACGCCCTAAACTTAGAATCATGAAAGACAACTCAACATAACCCATCCCGATTACAAATCAACCATTTGAATTCTGAGTGAAACCATTATGTTCCCGTACGTTAGGTTCCTGTACATCAACGTTCCCGATCACTACGGCGTATAGCGGCAGTTCGGCTCAAGACGTGATACGGCTCAGGACGTAACACGGCTCAAAACATACATGGCCCAAAGTTAACATATCCAATACAATAATTCGAATGGCACCATTATCTTCCCGTACGTTAGGTTCCCGTACGTTAGGTTCCCGTATATCAGCGTTCCCGATCACTACGGCGTATAACGGCAGTTCGGCTCAAGACATCATATGGCTCAGGACGTAACACGGCACAGGACATACATGGCCCAAAGTTAACATACTTGACACAACAATCTTAATGGTACCATTACGTTCCTATAATTTACGTTCCCGTACATCAGCGTTCCCGTTCACTACGGCGTATAGCGACAGTTCGGCTTAAGACATGATACAGCTTAGGACGTAACACGGCTCGGGATGCATATGGCCCATTGTCAACACCCCCATCTACCAGAATTCACTGACCAAAATATAAAGGCCTGCCTTCCCCAACATCAACAATATGAAGATACAACTTAAAAACATATAAGGGGGTGTAACCCACAAGATGTCTCCAGTGCCATAATCACATTACTCATGGTATAACAACTTAAATTTTGAAGCACAACTAACAATAACATGCGTTCTAATCATCATATATTCACAAATAAACACTAATCAACTAATCATCATATAAAACTTGGATCTCACAACAAAGGATACTCAAATCACACATAGCAATCATAAGTTAAAATTCGAGTATTAAAATAAAAGGATCGGATGTGTTTTGGGGCATCTAGACTTGGAATAAAGCTATGATTTTGAAACACCATTTAGATAAAAATATTTTTTATAATTCTTATGTTTAACACCAAGACCAAAACCTAAGGAAAAAGGATGAACAAAACATCTCAAGTAAAAACGGTTCAGCACTTTTCTCAAGATTTTACCAAAAATATGCTTTTGTTGGTCTCGGTTTTGGGGTATCATATCAAGTCCAAATGAGCTCCTTTTGTTCAACACGTCCCCTACAAGTTTCATGTTTATAGTTTAGGGTAGTTGTTTGAAACAAGTTAGACTTTTTGGTCATTTTAGAAAGTAGGTTCTGTCAGCCGCCAAAACTCAGAAGAGCTGGTTTTTTACAGTAGGTTTGAAATAGTTTTGGGGTATCATCCCAAGGCTTCAAGGTCTTATTTTTGGGCAGCATGTACTTCAATATGTTAGCTACAATGTTCATGTAGATAACTTCTGGAATAGATCATTAAAAATAGGAGTTTTGGGCTACACAAAAATATGTGACAAAAGTGTCCCTAGAGGGCTGAAACTCAACAGAGACTTTCAAAGGGATTTACAACTATCCGATCTCAATATTTTATGCTCATTGTTGGTGGGTAGATAGATATACATGTTATCTACAACTTTCATGTTCTGACCAAAGTTCGGATCTCACTTTAAATTAGGATTTCTAAGTCAGTAGTGTTGACTGGTTGAAAAATGACACACTTTGGTAAAATTGCAATATCTCGAGTTCTAATTATAAAAATGAGTTTCAACCAATTTTGGATGAAAGATAACACAAAACTATAAATCTAGACGTAAAGAACATGCTTAGATCAATTTTCTACATTGAGTTATGGCGGTCCAAAATTCAGGACAGAAACATCTATGTTCTTAAAAATTAAGTCTCTAAGGATCCAAGTCTTCTATTAAAGTCATGTCAAGATCCCTAGTGATCCCAAGAAGGTTGTGTTCGTTAGTGCTTCTAGTTCTCTCCCTATTCTATCATCCAGAGTGAAAATGTCAAGGATGTTAATCTTGTTCAAAAGAAAATGAGTGTTCCCACATATCACCACTATGGTGTCCAAGGTTACATAAGATCGAATTGCTATCGTCTAAAAAGAGAGACTGCCAAGAAAAGTTCTAAGGGTCAACCTATCGTTGGAAGACCTATTAGACAAACTCAAACTATTCATGTAGGTGAAGAGTATGATATCCTTGAGCACCTAAGTGACCTAGCCTCTCAATCCTCATATCTTGTTTCCGAGATCAACAAGTTATCCTTGGCTATGGAGAGCTCCTTCAAGGTAGCTCACATAATGAATAATGATTAGGTTAGCAATTTTAATCACTGCTCTCCTCGTCATAACATGAACCTAGGTGAGAAAGTGAAGCACACTAAAAACTCCTCTGACCAATCCCAAAGACAATCCTGGAAGAGAAAAGTAAATGTTTATCTTGTTACTCACACTGCTTTAAAATTGTATAATACTTTTCTGTGGTATTTCGATAGTGGATGTTCTTGTCATATAACAAGGGACAAATCTTTATTTGCCACTTTTGAAGAATACTCTAGAGAAAATGTCATATTTGGTGATGAGAACAAAGGAAAGATTACAAGAAAAAGGGTGATTAAGTCCCCCGGCATTCTAAAACTAGAGGATGTGTTCTATGTTGAGGGCCTGAAGGCAAATCTTCTGAGTATAGGATGTGTTTTGTGATTGCTCCATAATTGATTCTTCTGGCATCTGCATTGTTAAAGGTGTTAGGTCGTCTGATAACTATTATTTCATCATGCCTAAACCTAAATTTCTTTGCAACAGGAGCTTGCTTAATGAAGTAGAAATGTGGTACCAAATATTAGGGCACATTAACTTTATGGATCTGTCCAAAATCACTGGAAATGAACTCATAAAGAGTGTTCCCAAATTGGCTAGTGAAAAAGGTCTTATTTGTAGTGACTGCCTAAAAGAAAAACAAATTAAATGCTCACACAAAATAGCAAACCTTGTTGCCACTACTAGACCCCTTGAGCTCTTACACATGGACTTGTTGGGTCCCTCTAAAACTGAAAGCCTTGGAGGTAAAAAAATACATTCTTGTCATTGTTGATGACTACTCACGGTTCACCTGGGTTGGGTTCTTGAAAGAAAAGTCTGATACTTTTGGGTACTTCAAAACCATGTGTCAAAAGGGTCAGAATGAAAAGGGTTATCACATAACCTGTGTTAGAAGTGACTACAGTAGGGAGTTTAAAAACTCTGAGGTGGAAAAATTCTGTGATGAGAGAGGTATTAACCATGAATTCTCTGCTTCACAGACTCCTCAACAAAATAGGGTTGTGGAAAAAAATAGAACCTTGCAGGAAATGGCAAGAGTTATGCTTCATGCAAAGAGGGTCCCAAAAAATATTTGGGCTGAGGCAGTTAATACTGTGTGCTATATCATTAATAGAGTTTATCTGAGGCTGGGAACTTCTCATACTTCTTATGAAATCTGGAATGGAAAAAAGCCCAATGTCAAATACTTTAGAGTGTTTGGTAGCAAATGTCACATTCTTAGGAATAGTGAGTCTTTGGAAAATTTTGATTCTAGGAGTGACGAGAGAATCTTTCTGGGATACTCCACTAATAGTTGAGCCTATCATGTGTATAATTTAAGAACTTTGACTCTTATGGAGTCTAAAAATGTTGTTGTTGATGACACTACAGTAAATGAGATGAACTCCTCTCCTAATGAAGAAATATGGGATGTGTTTGAGGGGAAGAGTTCAAACTCACATGATGATTTCATCATTAATGCTTGGTGTGATGAACCTGAGACTGACCCTATGGGAAGTGAAGAATCCAATGTTAATGAACTAACCCCTCAAGCTGAGGGATTACTCACACCCACCAAAGAACCCTCGGCAGGGTCAAATTGAATCATCCCCTAGATCTTGTCATTGAAAACCCTAGGGATGGCATGTTGACTAGGAGGAAAACTCACATTGAAAATGAAATTACTTATGTTTGCTACACCTTCCTAGTTGAACATAAGAGGATTGAAGAAGCTCTTAGCGATAAGAATTAGATCATTGCTATGCAAAAAGAGCTTCAACTATTTGATAAGAATGAAGTGTGGTACCTTATCCCTCAGCTTAGTCACAATAATGTCATCGGAGAAAAGTGGATTTTTAAAAATAAACGTGATGAACATGGGGTTGTGGTTAGAAACAAGGCTAGGTTAGTAGCCCAGGGTATTCGCAAATAGAAGGAATCGACTTCGATGAGACTTTTTCTCCTGTAACTCGTTTGGAGTCCATTCGACTTTTCTTTGCCATAGCTTGTTGTCTTCACTTCAAGCTCTACCAAAAGGACGTTAAGAGTGTCTTCCTCAAGGGTGACATCAAAGAGCAAGTCTATGTCGAGCAACTAAGAGGGTTTGAAGATCCTCACAATCCTCGACATGTGTATGAGCTCGGTATGAAAAGCTCACTGACCATCTCTTGAATTCCAATTTTGTTCAAGGGGCGAGCTGATCGCACTCTCTTCTTCAAGAAGGTTGAGGATTGTTTGCTCATTACCCAAATCTATGTCGATGACATTGTATTTGGTTCCACATCTGATCATCTTTCTCACTATTTCGGTGCCGAGATGAGTCATGAGTTTCAGATGAGTCTTGTTAGGGAACTAAGTCATTTCTTGGGGTTCCATGTGAAGCAATTTGAAGATGGAATTTTTATATCCCAATCTGTATATGCTCATGACTTAGTCAAAAAGTTCGACCTTGAAACTACCAACGAACTCTGTATCCCTATGAGCACTGGCATCAAACTCAGTAAAGACTCGGATGGAGAGGACATTGGCCCTACCTTGTATCGCAATATGATAGGTAGTCTCCTGTATCTCACTACCATTCGACCTAATCTGTCTTTTAGTGTAGTAGTTTGTGCTCACTTTCAGGCTTGTCCTAAAGAGTCTCATCTTGTCACTGTCAAGCGGATCATTCGGTATGTCAAAGGGACTCTTAGCCTTGGTCTGTGATATCCTTATGATGCCAACACATATCTTGCTACCTTTTTTATACTGATTGGGTAGGAAATATAGACGACTGCAAAAGCACTTCTGGTGCGTGCTTCTACTTAGGTAGCTGCTTAGTTTCTTGGCACAGTAAGAAGCAAAACTATATATCTTTGTCTACTGCCGAGGCAGAGTATATTGCAGCAAGTAGCGGTTGTACTTAGTTATTATGGATGAGACATATGCTTCAGGATTATGGCTTCACTCAAGACACTATAACTATGTTTTGTGACAGCACGAGTGCTATTAACATCTCCAAAAATCTTATCCAACACTCGCATACCAAACACATAGACATTCGTCATCATTTCATTCGCGGTCTTATTGAAGATGGTGTCGTCTCTCTTGAGTTCATTTCACTCTTGATCAAAAAGCAGATATCTTCACTAAACCCTTAGACTTCTCTAGGTTTAAATCCCTTAGGATGTCTCTTGGCTTAATCTCTCTTGATTAGTGGATTGGGTGCTTCATTTTTTTTTATTCTTTTTTTTGTTTTTTTTTTAAGAAAAATTATATATCTCTCACTTTCTTTTGTTTACTTACATGCTTATGTGCCTATTCATTCTACTTGCCTTTGATGGAGCACGTGCATCTGTTAATGCTACTTTGATTATCCTATGATCGTATGTTATCCTATGTCCAGGCTCTTAGCGTGATGCATTCTCATAAGGAATGGTACTTTATCTTTTAGACTAGACGATCATGTATGTTTCAAGGCGTTTTAAGTATCGTTGTATATCATGCATTCGCATACACTCTTTTAGAGCATGGTGTCCTATTGAATCTATAGGATCGATTTGATCTGATTTCCTTAGTATTCTTCTTTTAGTTTCTTGGATAACCGATATTTGTGGTTTACCTTCAGTTGCTTTTCCTCATGTTTGTATCCCAATCCTTATATCTTTTACGGCCTATGAGATTGTTCTTATTTCCTTTGGATGATACCGTCTTCTAAAAGGATTCTCTCTTTACTTTTCCCATCTCTTTACAAAAGAAATGATAATAATATAATAATATATATATATATATATATATCAAAAATAATGGCAACATCATAGTGGCTTTGTACATGGCCTTCTCTCTTTCCATGGCTGAGGTTGCACGTATAACTCAAGGCCCAAATGCTAAGCGATTTGACTTCATTGCTATCTAGTTTGATGTGATATTCTAGCTCTTGGATTGTTTATTTTTCTTTAATTTCTTCAAGTCTCATGCTCCTTTACCACAGGGTTCACCGTCTACACTCTTGATGCATTTGTTTTGTAATTAATTCTTATGCCTGTTACTCCATGCTCAGCTCGCCTAAAATTGATTCAATACTGTTTTCTTACGAATGTATTTAGTCTATGATTGCCTTGGTTCATGGATCTCATGTCTTTATCGGCTCATCTTGCAGTATTCATAGTTCATCTTGTATGCATTCACACACACACACACACACACACACACATATATAT
>JAOTRH010117665.1:4971-26907 GCA_034768845.1 Heliamphora exappendiculata
ATTACTTATATGGTGGATATTAATTATTAACGAAATCTACGTTTTAATATAGAAATTGATGATATCCCTTTGAGGAAGCTTAAAAGTTGTGATTGTTCCAAATCCTGCATGCGAATTTTATAACTCGGCATATCAAATAAGTTTAGCAGAATGTCTAAAGAAATTATGAAAAATGTCGATAAAATATAATTGTCAGTAATTTAATTTAATTGATGGATATCTGTAATCTTAAAGTAGAAGAGAATAAATACGTATTTAATAACATGAGCTCGAATATACGATTTTGAGAATAAGGTCGGAAGTGTAATTATGATTCTTTAGTGGTATGAATTATAATTTATATTTTTAAGAAATTACTTATAGATTGAAGTGGGTTTTTCTAATTACACTAGAAGCCTATGTCTTATTTACTCGTTAGTGTTGGAGACAAACTGTTAAGATAATTGATTTGTAAATGATTTTTTGAAAAAATAAAACTGGACGGGCAATCGCCGAAACAGGTTTCAGTTAAATTTTTTTTGATATCGAACGATCAAAATAAAACCCGTGCCACCACAGTTAATTCAGATGAATACCTTTTGATCGATTCTCCAACTACGAACTTTGACTTTCGAGTTGAATGTTCGGTCAGACCTTCTACTGTATTTTCGATGCGATTTTCGAACATAGTATAGACTACGATTCTTTGTGAACTGGTACCGGCAGAACCTGATCAACCTTAGTTTTAAAAGATAACTTTTGAATTTGGTTTAACCTACTCGCATATTTATAGGGATACAACATGGATCTGTGGAGTAATTATGACATATACTTCTAATGTAACCTAGATACCCATCCAGCGATTTTTATAAAAATGCAAACCTCTCAGTGGTTTCTACAATTATGAAAACCTTACAGTAATTTTTACAATTTTTATAAAATACTAAATTACAGTTCATACCACTAAATTACTGTAACTGCATTCTAAGTCATAATCTCAAGACCAATTTGCATTGAGCTCTTGTTATTAAATGTTTAACTCATCTACCCACGTTAAGATTCTCGATACCCACCAATTAAATTTAATTACTGATAATTTAATTTAATCGACTTTTTAAAATTTCTTAAACCATTTCACTTAACTTATCTGATCACCGGATAATCAAATCCACCTGCAGGGTTTAATCTGGTCAAAACTTATAAGTTTTTTTAAGGGATATCGTCAATCCCAAACAATCGGTACGTGAATTCCGTCAATAATTAATATTTACCATATAATTAATATTGCTATCCAACTTACCAATACTATAGACCCATATAAGATCGCACCCCCTGATGAATCAAAACAACGAGTATTAAATATATGCAAATAATAATTATTTCAGGATTAAGAGTATAAGCACTCTCTTAATAACCTTGGGGTGCAAATTAATTTATATAGTCAGTATAAAATTAATTACCCAAATGTTGTCCCATTCAATACACACAAAGTGTACTAGTATAGAGAATCGGAACAATAGACGATACTATAATCTGTTCCTCGTAACCAAGACAGATCTACTAAAATTTGGTACTACAATCGTACCGATGGTTTGTCCATTTTCATATAAACTGTTAACAAATACTTATATTTTGTAAAAACTTATAATCTGGTTTTCTGTGTGCAAGTTGTACTCTACACACTATATTCAATACTGTAAAAAATAAATGACATTCATGTATAATATTAAATAAATAATATTACATACATTACTAATTACGATTTTCATAAAATGGATAATTAATTTTATTAAAATAAAATTAAATACTAAAATCAAAATAAAATCTATTATTTTTAATATACAACCCTAGCACTTAGGTTCCTATTATAGCCTATTTGTATGAACGTTATAACCCTGGCCGCCATAACACATGTGATACATAACATTCAGTCTCCTAGGATTTTTATGTATCTGCGATAAGCAAAAAAATGGAAAGATAGCCAGACAGGATTTGGAACAAGAAGGATCAGAACCCACATTGTGTTATTGTTTCGGCATCCAGAAATATAGCAGAAGATCTAAACATAGACAAGATTGTTGGTTCGCCACGTTAATCTTGAAACTTCAATCTTTCAAGAACTAAAATATGATCAAACTAGAGAGGTCATGTATGTATCATTTCTATTCTGCCTTATGGGTGTATTGGATTTTAGTTTTCGGGGTTCAAAAAAAGATACTATTTTCCTGTACAATTTTTCATCCGAACGGGTTCCATCCATCCGAACGGTTTCTCGTCCGGACGGACGGTTCAGCACAGTACAATTTTTTTTAAAGATGTAGATCTTGTCCTGTACAGTGTTTGATTCGATTCATATACACTATCGTTGTATTCTAGGATTTCGGTTCCTTCAGTTATATGCGATTCCTTAAATAAAAATAAATAAATTCTTATGTGTATTTTTTTTATTGTTACATAGCACTTGAAAAAATGAAATTGAAAGAGTTCGTAGAAAATGTTATGAAAAATGAATATAAATGAAGATGAGACTGAATCGAATTAATGGAATGTTCATCCAATGTTATTAATGTCTGACTGAATCCAAATTAATGAAATGTTCAACCAATATTTCTTAGCAAACTTGTTACTGTTATGCCGGTATTTTGTACTTAATTTTTTATAAATTTTTTTTCCATCAATTGTTTAAAATATGGAGTTATTAATGCATGGATTGATGATGTTTTTCTATTAAATTATTTAAATATTTTTTACAGATTGTTTGGAGCTTTTTGTTTATTACAATTTATGTAATTTTATGACTAAAATATCTATAGAATTTAAAACGTAAACTTGTTATTAAATATGTTATTAAACAGGTGATAAACTGGTTAACATGTTTATAAGCGGATATTGTTAGTGTTAGAATAAGTGATATATTTAGTTAAATGAGTAAAATTAGTGTTGAAATTTTTTTAATATAAATATGGTATAATACGACATGACACGAGACTCACCTTTAGTGATGATCATATAGTAGAAGTTATATATTTGCTAACTTCCAAAGGAAATTAATTAATGAGTGGGATATGATATAACACTTAAGTCACAGTAGGTGACACATGATGAGAATTAAAATAAAAAAATATAAACATAAAAATGTGTCATAAGTTCCATAGTTTTATATTTAAATTTTAATTTATTTAAAAATAATATATATATATATATTTAAACATAAATTTTTTTTACTTAGTTAATATAATCACAGTTGGATGGAATAATATAGAAAGAGAGAAACAAATTATATTTTTACTCTCTTTCTTAATCCGCAAAGAAAATACCCGCTTAAAGTGAAACATAAAGATTTGGAATAGTTCAAATTATCATGATAAGTGCAAGACAATTTTTTACTAAATTACTTTTAAATTTTATTATATTTTATCTATTAACTTTTCTTTTATAATTATTTATATTATTTTATATATCTCGTGCATTTTACGGCCCTCTGTTAGTTTGAAAATATAAAAGTTTGAACAAACATAAATAATATTAATAGATTAAAATTAATTTGTTTTATTAAGGACGAAAAAAAGATATCTGATTTTTTTTTTTGGACAAATTGTACAATAAAATAGCATTTGTTTGCTCTCTTCGCCTGCAGCGTAGGGCACCGCTGCTTCTCCGACGATCCGCCACGCCTCCTGCCACCACCCGTCCAACGCATCTCTTCCTCGCCGACTATCAGCCGCGACTCTCGGCCATTAGGCTTAGCCACTGGCCAGCTACTTTCAGTCTCAAGTTTCAACCACGGCCACCTCCAGCTCCACCACTGGCCGGGCGACCACTTCTCCGGTCACCACCACCGCAACCACCGGCCAACCAGTAGCCACCGGCACCAAGGTCAGTTTTCTCTCCCAATCTCTCTTTCGATTAGATTAGGTTTTTGATTTCGTTTGATTAAATTAGGTTTATGATTTCGTTTGATTTTTTAAAATAAATTGTTAGGATTTTTGATGCATTATGATTGTTAGGGTGAATTAGAATTAGGGAGTTAATTGATTCTAAGAACATCTATATTTGTATTTATGCGTATTGTCGGTATTTTGTCATTGCGGTGCTTTTGTTTTGTTTTGTTTGTTTTGTTTGGGTGAATATGACTTACATTTTAGGACCTTTTTGATTGTTACATAGAGATATAGGTAGGGCTTGTGTTATGTCATTTGAGATGACCTGCAGTAACAATACTTGCATCCCTTCCTCCCAGTTTCTGCCCTCTCATTTTAGACACAATGAAGAGTGGTGTAGAACCAAGAGAGAAGTAGAGAAGAACAGAAGATCAGAAGGAAGAAGTGATAATTAGGGAGAAAACTCTAAACATATTTTTCAATTTCAATCAATCATACATAAGTTCCTGTAAAATAGATCTCTATATAAATAGATTAAGGTAACCAAAACAAAAATGAAAAAAATTAGGAAAGAAAGGCATATCTGAAAACCTAACAAAATAATCTAAAATCCCTGAAATCTCTCCTAAAATCTTTTGCGTCTAAAATATGCGTGTAATTTCCTTTTATGATCCCCATCACATGGTCACAATTTCCATCTCATTCAGGAATGTGCTGCAAAGGAGCCATTTAAGAAAGTAAGAAAATAATAACATATTTCATGGAGTCTTCAGTAATGAATCTATTTAAGTAATTAACCCTCAAGTTTGTACTGTAATGTTTTGACCAATAGCTATCTCATTTTGGTTAATTGTGGACAAAAGATTTCCACGGACATGATTAATAGAGCGCTCGCACTATATTGAATTCCTTGATCTGCCACTGGTTATGACTACACATAAAATGTTGAATAAGAATTTGGAAATTATTGAATTGGTATCGATTAACAAACTTATACTCCTTGATTTATCATTTTTATGTTAATTAATATGAACACTTATGGTATAGGATACATCATTTATAACCTTCAATGCCAAAAAAGATATAATAGGTAGGAGAGACTAGGGTTGGTTTTTGTAGATATTTTTTTTCTAGAAGTAGAAAGTTGAAAGATTCTTGTTAGAAGTAGAAAGTTGAAACATCCCCTTTGATAACATGAGGAATATTTCAATTTTCAAAACTGTTAAAGGGTGTTGGTTGCCACATGTTTCTTTTTAGGAACCATAGTCAAGTTTCTTTAAAGGAAAATTTACATAAATAATGCCAATGTTTGGCCTTATTACTAATTTAACCTCAAAATTTTTTATTTTTCAACTTAACTCGTTTGGTAACGTTTATAGCTTTTCATTTATTTTTTGTTTACAATAAATGTAAAACATATCTTAGTTTGTTCTTGTAATTAGTAAAAAAAAACTATCTTGTAAAATCTTATTTTGAAACAAGTGAGGGTGGTGGTGGTCGATAACTAGGGGAGAGCAACAAATTGATCATTCAACTAACCCGTTCGAACCCAACCTGAAAAATGAGGTGCTTGTTCAGATTTGCTATAGATTTCAAGTTAAGGCAATGAAGCCCGCCCGAACCATCTGAGTGATAAACAATTTTTTTTTGTTTACAATAAATGAAAAACATATCTTAGTTTGTTCTTGTAATTAGTAAAAAAAAATTATATTCTTGTAAAATCTTATTTTGAAACAAGTGAGGGAGGTGGTGGTTGGTAACTAGGGGAGAGCAAGAAATCGATCATCCAACTAACCCGTCTGAACCCAACCTGAAAAATGAGGTGGTGGTTCAGATTTGCTATAGATTTCGGTTGAAATTGGGTCCTTAATTCATCTGAAAATCTATTATCGATTGGATTTCAAGTTAAGGCAATGAAGCCCGCCCAAACCATATGAGTGACAAACATTACCCAAGTCGGATTTTTGATCTATGTGTGGTGCCATTTGGGTAAGGCTACTTCCTGTCCTGTCGCCATTCTCCCCTAATTCCTAGTCTCTCTTTTGCTCTCTCTCACTCACAACACATGCATTCACACTTAAATACTCTATTATTATTCCAATGGTCTTTGTTTTCCTCTATTAGCAATTGTGTCTTGTAATTTTGTTAATCCTCGATTTTTGGTTTCGATGACCGTAGAAGACAGATTTACACCAAGTGAGAGATTAGGAGATTCCACCGGAGTTGTTGGGAGCTAACCCAAAAATTGATTCTTCGATTTGAATCACTGTAGAAATTAGTTCTTTCTTCTTTGTTAGCCCAACCGGTAGACCCGCTTAGTGCTCACCAAGACTTCAGGCAGTTTTGAAATCATGGATAGTCAGAATTGGATGCTGAATTTTTTCACCTGATGAGTTCAGTTTGGATGGAAGCTTGAGATCAAACTCGACTCGACCCGACTCATGCTCTCTCCTACTGACACGTGGAGATGGTAGCTAGTGGCAGGATGCGATGGCCAATTATGGTAGGGAGACGGGGGAGTGGTCGGTATTTGAGGAGGAAAGAGGAGGGAATAAGACGTTTACAAACACAAGTGAAAATACATTTTTTTCTTATCTAGAATTTGATAAATTTTAAAAGCAATAATATTTTTTAGAAAATAAAAATTGTTGTGAAACATGTTCTCTTGAACAGAACTTTGAAATTGGTTTGATAGTTAATTTGCCTACCTCATTCAAATATTTGTTTTTGGGGAATTTTGTGGGATATCCCTCAGTCCCTCACAATAAAATTTTAATGCATCAAGTTCAAGCATAATTTTTATCAAACGAGAAGTCTAGGTGCACAATTATATTCATGGGAGAATTTCTTGCGCGTATCTAAATTTGTTTTTCAAATTTTGAAATGTCCACCAACTTTTAATCTACAAGTCCATTTTCATAAAATTAATATTTTTGTGTCACAATCAATATTTTTGTCTTACCTTGCGAATATAAGGTAGAACTGCGTACTATAAACCTATCGTGGTCCGCCTCCTTTTCGGACCTTACATACATAGGAGTTTTGTGTACCGAGCTGTCCTTAATCATGAAGCCCTAATAAACAAGATCCATGTTCTATATGGAACCTGAAAAAAATATCAGGAATAAGAAAATTACAATTTTGACAAAGCTAAATTGCAAAGATAAATTTATCTCCGCACCTGAAAATATTAAAACAAAACATTAAATTAATTTTGGATGTTTCTAAACATATGTATGACATGCATAAAACAATTTTAAGAAATTCAATTAGGACATAAACTGAGGATTCTGCACTTATGTAATCATAAGTCTTTGATTTGATGCTATTTTTGGTTGAAACAAATTCTATTTAAAACTAGACTTACTAGGGATATTTATGGAAAAAATCATTATTCTTGGGTTTTTGAATTTCAAGTTATGATTTTTCAAAGTTGTGACAGATACTATTTGGAACCAAAATGGTACTTGCAAAAAGTTTTTTTAAAATATATATTTATTTATTAAAAATATGTATAACGTGAGACTTCTTAATTTTAAAAATTATGAAACCAGTGCCTAATTGTAAGCTTTTATCCTAAATTGCATATGACTTATGTCTCATTCTGGTTCTAAATATTGGTCATAACGTATTATATCGGTCGATACATAATGGGATTTAGGACTTCTGGTACTAATATTTACTAATATAGATATTGGTCGACATATGACTATGTCACTGCCGATGTAGATAAGTATTTTGATACTGTGGTTTAGAAGCTCGATCTAATTTCAAATCATTGTATCAATCAGTGCAGTCACTGTCGTGTTCGTGAAGTGGGTGGCTTGGTGGTAGTGTTTTGAGTGTGTTTAACATGTTGAGAGGTGGGTTAGGTTGAAGGTTTAGCTAGTTACTTAATCTACTAAACCACTTAGTTAGAATGTACTATATAAGATGGTGTTTATTTTCCTATGTCGATGTGGCTTGGGTTTAACTGTTTACATCCGCGCTTTGTATATTTGGATTTCGGATATGTGGGCACCATGTGAGTGGTTTGGCATGCGATATACTTCCGTAAAAGAAATGTTTTAGTAAAAATACCTTCTGACAATTATTCTAGATGTATAAATATTTATGGTTTGTAAATCTCGTGGCGTACAATTTAATATAGTTAATCCTTTCACATGCTACATAGAGCTGTTCTTTACATGTGTATATAGTGTGGCATATGAGATCCTATTATGGGACGGTGCCAGAACTCTAGGGGCACGGCCTCTATGGAGGTGATTTTGGTCACTAGGAAAAATTCTTGACCGTTGCGACAACACTGGTTATTGTAGTGCTTAAATATTTATGGGACAATGTTGGTGTTGTTTGGTGACCTAAACCAAATTATCTTAGGAAAAGTTCAATGTTGGATCCAACTAAGGCAAGGATGCCCCAAGATCTTATTTTGGCACTTGATACTTCTATGATTATAATCATAAGTGTTATTGATGTTCACGTTGCCATTACCGTTGTAATACAATTTGTTGTGAACTGATACATGATACAATCATTTCTCTTAACCACCGGCCAACATTGAGCTCCTTCGATGCTGACATAGACTCCCATTTCAAAATTAGTCACATAACCATCACGGCCACAAGCACTTAATGATTGTGGATTAGGCCACAAACTACCCTGGTCGCACTGTCTGATCCCCGCACTTAGTCAAACTCAAACTCCTGTTTTGGCTTAAGAAGAAATTGGATTGTACATTGCTTTCCATCGACTTAACTTATTTCTCTGGCTCTCTCTCCTAGTATGTTGAATTCACATTTAACTCTCTGCCTCACATATTCAATCCATGAACAAAGAGCATGACCATTTTCTAGGGAGGCATCTAAAATATATTCCAACAATGATATAAAATGCCTAATAAAATTTGTAGACATTCTAAAACAGAAAATAATTTAGGATACAATCATACAACATGTGAAATGGAAGAAGAAGATAAAGATCTAACTTGTGAGATTGAGAGGAGTGTCCTAATGGCCTAAGCCCTAAACCTAAAGTGATTGTTTGTCTATATGAAAATCCAAAAGAGTGCAACAACTCTACGTCTACCAGAAGAATATGATCGATTCAATAATATAACTAAAGTTGCCTAGAAACTCAGAAAATAGATGAACTCACATAGAAAAACTGAGCATATGCATATGTATCTCTCTAGCATAGAACCTTCATTTTTGAATTTTATTTTGTGTATGCTTCAAGACACAAGTATATGAATAGTGTCACATTAATACAAAATGGAAATGTAAAAACCTTTTAAATAACACAATATTAATGATGTATAATACACCTATTTAACGACTCCTAATAGTAGCAGTATGAATTTTATTACTGAAATGGTAAGCACATTTAAAACAGAAACAAGTTTAGTATTGCTTTTGGAATTTGAATTTTTTCATGAAATTCAAAAGAAGTTTTGAATCTTCAAATAATACAAATTTCTAACAGGTTTGTGGTTAGCCCATTTGTAATTGTCGAAACCGAGTGAATTTGTCAACTGATGTGGTTATATGGATGACGAGTAATGATTCTTTTGAATTTGGTAATTGATGTAGGTATACGGATGATAATTCTTGGTGGCACTGTGTCATCTCAGTAATTGTGCATGTCAACATTTTTTATATTTTGTTTGTTCTTAGTGCTGCTTTTGTAAATTCACCGAGTTTGTGATTCTGAATTGATGACTCTTTTGCTACCAAGCACGTGTACCGATACATTGTGGGTACTAGTACGGTATAGGTACTTTGATATGACATAGGGTATGGATATGGCTATGTACATCCATAAAAAATATTTTTTAATAAATTTTGAGTATTGTATTATATGTAACCATTATGGAACTAAAATACAAAAATTAGTTAATGATTTAATCGATTAAGAGTCCAATCTCTGCTAACATTTTAATGCTAAAAGTACCGTATAAACTAGAGTTAAATGTCATTACATTAAAGAACCTAAAAACCAAAGTTTAATTATAAAATCATTCTAAGTATAGGAAAAAGCTTTATGAAGCTAATTTCGTATTTATATGAAAGTAAGCAATTGCTCTAGGCATTGCTCGGGTACAGCAAAAACTAAGGAAAAAAGATGTGGGTACATGTTTCATGTTCCTGGTACGCCTGCAAAAGTATCATACAAAGTACCAATAACCACTATGTACCCTGCACGGGTACGACATGCATGTTTTTTAAGTACCCATGCTTCATAGTTGTTTGGTGTTTCTTGAACTGAGTGACTTAACTTGGTGGGATAAACTCTAATTTTATATTCGGTTGAGTTTCTAAACTTGGTGGTTTACCATAGATGGTTCTACTATGAATGAAATATTAGGCCCGAGTTTTATATTGACAATTTGAAATGAAAGCATGAAATCAACCTTTACTCATCTTGCTTCCTTTTTAAAATTATGTTGGTGCTGTTAAAGACCACTGACATTCTTATGTTCTAAATCCAGGGGTTTTCAGGATTTTGGAATGATGATATTGATAAATAAGTGGGAGTGGGAAATTGTTCATATCCCAGAGAAGCCACGCATTCCACCTCATACACAACCCACAGGTAACTTTACTTTAGAACTCCCATGTTTTCCATTATTCCCCCCTCTCTATCTTTATGATGTGTTTAATCATTTTGTTTTTCTTATTTCTTCCATACAGTAAATGTCTATGCTGCCATGGTTGACCCAAAACATGCCAATACTCTTGTAAGGTTTGTTCTTCATTATGTGTATGTTTTTTCCCTAAAATTTTTGTTTGATGTGCTGATTTGTTAAAAAGTTGTTGTACCCCGTATTTTTGTTAGCATATTAGAACCCTAATAGTTGTAACAATTTCTCACGTAACTCATACCCTACATCATAAGGAGGTATATATATGAAATAGGTTTTCCTTGTAGATCTAACGGGTTGGGCTAAAACCTAAGGAGCCCAAAGTGTTAGGAATAAAGAGAGGCCTGAACTAAGAAAAAAATCCAAATTCAAGAGGGGCCCAAAATAAAGAAAGGCCCAAACTAGAAAAGGCCCAAACTATAGAAATGCCTAAAGCAAACAAAGCCCAAGTTTTCCATAAGGTGCAAAATCAAAGACCCAAGTTCTATAAGGCCTAAGTTCATTAAAGGCCCAAGAATCAAATGAAAGCTCAAGCGCTCTTCTTCTAAGCTCATTTTGTTCAAACCTAAATCCTCTTTCCTTTAAAAGCCCAGATAAGGTCAAGGCCAAGTCCAATTTTCTTCTTGGCACAAATACTAGCTTTTAATGATCTCAAGTATATATATATATAAAAAATATAAAAAAATAAAAATAAAAGGAAAGGAAGGAATGGATATACATAAAGAAAATAAAAATAAAAGGAAATAAAAGGAAGAAATGGCCGGCCAAGGGTGCTCTCACCACCTTTGATGGGAATTGTCATGAGTGATCATCTTAAAATGTAACCATGCCATTCTTTATCTAGGAAGTTAAGCCAACCTCCCCTCACCATAATTCTCTCTTGTAAAACCTTCCTAACTTCCTCAAGATGCATCTCCCATTACCAAACCTTGCTAACTCCCTCTAGTTACATCTCTCCTTCCTAACTCCCTCAAGTTACATCCCCCTTCCTAACTCTCTCTAATTACATCTCTCCATTCTTAAATCCCTTAAGTTACACCCCCTCCTCCCAACTCCCTCTAGTTACATCTCTCCTTCCTAACTCCCTCTAGTTACATCTCTCCTTCCTAACTCCCTCTAGTTACATTTCCCCTTCTTGACTCTCTCAAGTTACATCTCCCCTTCATAAGTTCCTCAAGTACATTTCCCTACCTCACCCAAGTTACATCTCCTATTCCTAACTCTCTCAAGTTACATCTCCATTCCTAAAGATACATCTCTCATTACAAAACCTTCCTAATTCTCTCAAGTCAAATTAGGCTATAAAAGAGGAGCCTTCTCCTCACATCACACTCACCAACTTGAAAGAAGGAGAAGGGGAGGAAATTTCCTACAATCATATCTCACGACAACCAAGTAAGGAAACACTATTAATTGCCTAATCTTTCTTCCTGCTTTACGCATCTTAGATATGTTCATCTTCAAGACCCTAAGTAACATAACAAAAACCTTTGTTCTTTTTGAAAAGAAAGTATGAAACCTCTTTCTACAATCTTTACGTATAAATCTTATTCTTGTTCTTTATTTCTCCATGAGCTTATTAAGGTGATACTTGTGTTCTTAGACTTAACTTTCATGTACATATTGTGTTTGGTGTTTATAGACCCATGGATTTAAACTAAGGAAGAAGGAATCAAGGTTTTACGGTTTGAAATAGAAGAAAAGGTCCTTGTTTTTACCACTGTCCGAATTTTCTGGAAAACCAAATGAAGTCTACATGAAAATCTATTTTTATGGGGGTTCTCTTGGGATGTTTTTAAAATATGTAATTTTTGGTAGAATCTAAAAATGCATTTTGGTTACCCAAACAAAGTTTTAACCGTTTTGTCCCAAAGTTATCAAAAACATAGTCCATTTTCTAGAATTTTATAAAATTATATAAAAATCTCCTTAGTGCACATTTTATGCCTAGAACTAGATATATGAGTTAACTTTTATAAAATATATTTGGATCAAATTGGTTGGGCATATTTTTGTAAAAATCGTTTTTACGAAACCGTGTTATTTTTCAAACCAGTTCTGTTCTGGAAGCTTTTTATACCATATAGGAACAGATTCTGGAAATGCTTTCTGCATGAAAAAGTTTCCTACAATGTTCATCTATCTCCTTACCAAAGTTTGTACAGTTTAAAAGAGTATAAGTATTTTTAATATATTTCTCTTGGAATGAAAACGAATCTGGATTTTGTTCAATTCTTAGAATTTAAAGCCATGGTAGTTCCTACTTATGTTCTTAAACTATAGGCTTCCTAGTAATAGTTTATTCTTGTGGTCACCAGCTTTCTCATTATGTGGTTGTTATGTGAATGCCTTGTGGATTTATTCTCGTGGTTACTAGTTTTTTTGCTATGTGGTTGTTATGTGAATGTGTCTTGTGGATTACCTAGTGCCCATATTCATTTCGATATCACAAATCACGCGAACCATGAACAAATGTTTTGAAATCCATACTTGTTTTGATATTACAAGTGATACGATGGTGAACAAATGTTTTGAAACCCATATTCGTTATGATATCACAAATGACACGAACCGTGAACAATTGTTTTGAAAAACTGAGTTTTGACACGAGGTGGTTGGGTCCATGCACGTCACGAGCTGTGCTATGTCATGACCCGTGTCACATCTTGAACCATGTACCCAAATAGGGTGCATATGGGACGTGATGTATGGAACATAGCGTATAAGAATGTCATGGTACCGTGTGAGGAAAATGTGATTTTTGGAGTGTGTTTTGGTCTATATACATTATATGCTGTGCAATTTCATGAGCTGTTTCACTTATTGAGCCGGGTACCCAAATAGGGTGTATATGGGAATGTGATGTATGAGAACATAGTGTATGGGAGTGTCATGGTGCCTTGGGAGGAAAAATTGTGTGGTAATTTTTGGAGTAAAACGTTTTTGGTTAGTGTACGTCATGAGCCGTGTACTAAGGAAAGGGTGCGTATGGCAACATGATGTATGGGGACATAGTGTATGAGAACGTTACGGTGCTGGAAAATGAAAAAAAACGAAACAAAATTGGGATGGGATGAGCTCTCTCGTGTGAGACTCTGGAAACAGTTATTGCATGTTGACGTGAAACAAATTTCGAACGGTCTTCCTTATCACATTGTTGTTTTTCATGCTTTTGTTCTTGTTTACGATACTCTCCAATATGTGGCTTGAGGGTAGAAGGTTAGGGTATTGTCAGTGTGTAAAAGGTTAGGGCATTGTTGGTGTTTGTTTTTTCTACTGGGTTTCGTAACTCATGGCGTTTTATGCCAGGTAAAGACGAGGTCGAGGAAGAGCCAATAGCGAAAGAAGATGTGGAGCCCTAGCTTGCCCAACCTTAGTGCTTTTAAAGAATTTGACTGAGTAGTATTGTAATAAAAAACCTTGTTGGAGATTATTGAACTTTAATTAAATTTGTAATTATGTTTTCAAAATCCGTTATGTTAAATCGGTATTAGTTATTTTAAAAAATATATATATGTTATTTTGGATATTAAAAGTAATGATTAAGTTCTTTTTTCTAAATAATGTCTCCGAAATTCGGGGCGTTACAAAAGTAGATAAGAGTTTTTTTTCTAAAAAAACTGATCGATGAAACGATCTATACTTAAGTCAGCTATTCCTGGGAAGTCAGAGGTCCAGCTATCAGTTGTTCATGGAAAAAGGACCTTTTTTGCATGTGCTACCACCTTATGTTCTCCTTCCATATAAGTAAAAGTAAGACTCAGATAAAAATATGGACATTCACGTGCTGGCATGCAAGGACGAAGCCTAGTATGCTTCTTGTGTCCTAAAACCATGAAATTAAGGATAAAATAAGCATGAAACAGAAAAATCCTGCGACTATTTTGTCTCTGAAAAACTAATTTTGGACAACTTTTGACATTTAAAAACATGAGAAAATATGACGCATGCAAAGCCCTAAGCCTAAGAAACAAGTGATAGAATAGAGCAAGTAGTCAGATGTAAGAGAATGTCAAGGAATTTCCATTTCAGGATTTAGAATATATTGGTGCTGGTACATTTTTTTATTAGAATCCAAGTGGAAGAGTTTATAATGATTGGATGTCGAAAAAGAAGACGGCCCCTTTTGTGCTTTGCCAGGTAAGGTATATGAAGAAAAAGTATATTTGACATTGTTGACAATGGCTACCATGAAACTTACCCAAAATGTTTGAAAAGCATTCTTTAAGATCCGATTCGGGGTCATCAAGCTTCATCGTGGAATTTATTCATTGATTGGAAAAACTCGTGAAACATGAAATGAGTTATCTGATTGTGCAAAGCTTTGATAACTACTTCAGCATCCGATTCTAACTCCATCATGTTGAGATCATCCAGTTTGATGACCTAGGGCCTGCCCTCACGAACAGCGAAAGCCTCAGTGATCGTAGATGTTGTGCTTCCAAGCCAACTCTCCCAGATGATTCCAAGTCTCCGAATCCAAACCACTTCTGTTTTCCTCGGTGGACATAACCACATCTACATTAATCTTGACCTTCCCTTGTGCAGGTCTTTGCCAAACAGTTGGGCAGTCATTTGATCAAATACCTTGTGGTGCATAAAACTCCTCTGATTGGCTGCTGTAAACTCATGGAATTCTGGTAGTGCTTTTCGACGTACTTCATTAGTATTCCATCTCTTTGGTTTGAAATGCAGATACAAATAGTTTTCATGCTCCCCCCCCCCCCAAAAAAAAAAACAAAAAAAACCACTAGCCATATGAAGTCAATCAGCTCAAGAATCTCACCTGCCCTGCTTGTTTGAGCCACCTGTCTCCACCATTGAATCACATAACTGCATTCCTCTAATTCCTCAGCAGTGAACCAAAATACCGATATTTCTAATGAAACTCCTGACAGTGAGACAAACATGACCGATTGATTCCTTACCACTCTACACCCTTTTCAAGTAGGCATTATCTCCACTTTCTTGTCAACAATCTTACTATGTCTGGCCGTAACATCATGGAGGCCTTTTCAGAAACGATTAATTTTTGGCTGGAGTTGTAGTACCGCAAGCTTTTTCCAAACCAACTGAACCTCTTCGTTAGCACTCGTCTCCCCTTATTGATCCTTTCTTTCTTTTGTCTTTCTTTTTTTTTTTAAATTTTTTTTTTATTTTGTCTTTTATTCTGGGTTCTTTAGCCAAGTGATAAGCAGATTTTACCGTGAATGATCACCCACCTTTTGAGTAGTGCCACGGTCTTCCATCTTTCTGACTTGTCTTTTGTTCTGTTGGAGAATAATGCTAACTGAATGAATTGTTACTTCCATGATGTTGTTATCTTTATCAATTACTACTGAAAATTTATGAACACCACAATATTTTTATTTTTTTATTTTTTTTGCGGGGTGAGGGGGGTGGATTGAACCTTAAAAATTGTTGGATGATGTGAGCCTTGGGGTATGTCCACATTCCATAGTTATCTGCTTCTCGAAATAAATTCATGATTCAATTAAAGATTCATGAATAAATAGATGCGACTCTGTGGGTGATTAAATTTTAAGATATTATCCATGATGAATCTTATGTCCCATGAATTGATTCATAATTGACTTCATGCAATTCTTTAAACTACTGAATTTGAAAACTCTGATTTTTCTTCACTTTTTTTAGGTGGAAAATACCTAAACCAACCTCTGAGAGTGGTTAATTTGATTTGTTGATTAAAGGATTTAATAGGATATATTCAGACTTGAAGGGATCTCAAACCTTTTTAATTCTTTTTTTTTTCTACTAAAAGTATATTGTAAGGATGTTTAAGGCTAAATAATGTGCATCACTAATTATCTATTGCTGAAACAAACATACTTTAGTTTGATAAATTTCGGATTAGTTGGACTCAATAGTTGCATCATCATACCATAAAAGCCACCCTTTAAAGTGTGTTATGCTAAGCTAAAGGGGTTCCCTTCCACTTTCTTTTCTTATTACAATCTATTTGAAGGTTTATCAATTTCTTTTTAAATGTCAAAAATTATATACTGTAATTTTTATATTATTTTATGGTTAGTGAGATATGATTTCACATCTCTTATTATGAAGAAAAATGTTGTTCCCCTTAGTTGACATAATCGTGACGTTACATAATAGTTATTGTACATTAAGTTTCCAGAACAATTCAATTTATTTCCTTCAATATATATGGATTGATCAAATGTTATTTTTGTATTTTATGTCATTATTGTCCAAATTGTACGATTCTTGTTTAAATCATAATATTCGATTCAATTCACCAAGCTTTCGATATGAGTTGGTGGTGTGATTAAGACTAGATATGAATTGAAGGTGAATCACAAGGTGAACTGTGAATCAAAGGATAATTGCAGAATCAAATGATTGATTTTGTTACGGTTGGATATGGCAGGTTGACCAAAAATGGGTTGGACTTGTCGGGCTCAACTTTTGTTTTTTGACCTTTTTGCTATTTTCTTTTTAAAAAAATTCATCAAATAAGGGTTACCTTGTCACTGATCTATACTTCCAAAAAACAAAAGTTTTCAAAACCTCATGTTCATTGATCGATCGCGGAAGGTGTTTTGGAACCTTGTGTTCATGGATTGATCTTTGAGGATTTCCTTCCAAATTGAACTTGTCTAATCATTGATTGAACCTCGTCGTTAATGGTTTTCGTTGAAGTGTAAAGGCTGATGAAAAACTAGATATGTCCAAAATGGCCGAGGGTATATTTGGTATGAGCGTGATGACTTTGACAAAAGAAAAATAGCAACTGGTTGCATTTAAAACATGAGTTATAAATTTATCATTTGCATTTTAAAGTTTTAATCATGTAGTACATTGTTCTATGATATTCTATTTGTTTTATTATATATCACTATGTTGGGAAAGTTTTGGGGAAGAGTGCAAGGAGCTTTAAAGGTTAGCTATAAGAGTGCTAGCCAGTCTTATAGTGCGATGTGATGTGAGAGAAATTGGAGAATTTTTGATCACGTGCACTTCAAGTATAATAAATTGGACCATCAAAGGTTGAATGCATTGGCTTTTGTAAGGTACAACATTCAACGAGGGTTAAGATAATTTAAGAGGCAAGAAAGGGGTGAGACATAGGATCCCATTTGTTTATCGAATATCGGATCCGATGTCGAATGGATTGCTGAGAAAGAAGATCTATGTCTAGCAGCCTGAAAATATTGAATCTGAAAAATGTGAAGAAAAGAGAAGAAAAGAGAGAAATAATGGAGAAAATGATAAAGATTAGGTTCTCTCCTAACCTTTAGTTTTTATACTCATAAGCTCTAAAATACCAAAAATACCATTCAAACTTAAAAGGAATAACTAAAATCCTCGACACATGATAGGATTCTCGATTTTGGTAACTATGCCAAATTCTAATATCATTGATATCGGATCTTACCTACCAATACCATCCCTTCTTAGCTCTCTAGCCCATATTGTACTTGTTTGTGCCCATGGACTAGCCTCCTGCCTTGGCATTTGAAAGCGAAGTACTGGCATTTAAATAGCTTCTTGAATTTGAGGAGCTCTTGAGATCAGTTTTCAACCATGCGGTGACTTTTTTTTTCCCCCAAATTAATTCTCCAAACTTTATTTTATCTTGCCAAAATGGATGTATATCTGTTTTTGCTTTCTTAATGACAATGATTCTAAATTTTGGTTAGGAAGTTGAATCAAATTGCACCACTCGAAAATCTCCGCCATGTAAAGCGTGTGCGCAGGCACCGCCTTGCAGGTGTGCTTTCATCTCTCTCTCTCTCTCTCTATATATATATATATATATATATATATATATACACCACTGATTCTCCAAGCACAAGTATTATATGCATGTAGTTTGAGCTATTGAATTGCTATAGTTGACATACAATCTTAGATTAGTGCTTCATATCTATAAGTAAAATTGTTTTGGTAATATAATGCCCAGTTGTTGGTAGAAACTCTATTTTGTTGATTGTCCCATTACCACTAAAGTTTGAATATCTTTAGTTAATTAGTTATTATTTATAGGAGCTTTTCAAATAATTTGGAAACTTGATTGACACATCTCATGAAGAATATAGAAAGGCGGTGTTTGTGAAAACTTATTCTAAATAACTTTTATCATCTTTTCTAGATTTGTTTTTTAATATTGTGGTTCCAACTTTTTAATTTTTCAATTTCTCCCCTCATGAATAATCTAAAAAAGTATTTTTTTTTATCAAAGTTGAAAAACTTCAATATAAGACGAATAAAGGTTGTGTTTGGGATGAAAACAACTTCTTTTGTCTTTTCTGAACTTTTTATTTTTTATTGTTTGGATAAAATTTGTTACTTTTCTAATTTCTCTATATGAGAGAAATAGAAGTTCGAACTAAAGATGAAAAAAGATCACTACAAAAAATGAATGGAAAAAGCTATCCTAAACACCCTCAATAGAAGTTGTTGGGGATTTAGGTTGTGGGTTTATTATGATCAGGGTATGCTGGGAAGAATCCACCTCCTTGGACTGATCAATGATCAAAATTATTTCGGTGAATTATTTTTGTTCAGCTCGAAAACGAAAATATTGAAGTTGCGTTTTAGAAACATGATGAAAACAAAGAACTATTATAAATATAACAATTGAAAACAGGAACTGAAGTATATTTTAATGCGGTTCTAAGGCTAGCAAATCAATAATTGAACTTGTTTAAGGATTTTATATTCATTTTAGAGTACTAAACTATAGAAAACTGTATTAGAATTGAATTTGTGGAAATACCAAGTGCTTAGAAAGTAAATGTAATGTCAACTACATAGTCTACATAATTGCTACATAAAATCGTGTAGGAATTAAAAGGAAACAAACGTAAGAAGACAAATAGTCATACTAGTGGTAGTTGATAATAAAGAATCGCATACATATCAATGACAATCTTTATAAAAAGTAGTACTTTGCAATGACAAAGAAAAAGAATAAATAATTTAATCATGCATGCTTTATATTCTTCTTTCTATATTTACCTCTTTTTTTCCTTTCTAATTTTTCATATTCTCTAATAAGTTCATGATTTTTTTTTAAAATTTTGTTCTCAAATCTTTAACTTAGCAAAGAGAGGCAAATAAATTGAACAATGTTGGATATTCCTAATAAGTGTTAAGACAACTAACTGTTTCAGTTTTAGTGTATTTCGGTCAATGATCAAAATTTTTCTTCCATGGATCATATTGGTCTACTAAAAAACAAAGATGTTTCTGAATCACGATGGAAAAGAAAAAAAGTTGGAATTTCAAGGAAACTTTTGAAGACATAAGATATTGTTATGACGAATCAACAATTTAATAGGTTTAATAGTTATATCTTATTTTATGGTATTAGATTATGGACAACTACACTAGAATTGGATTGATATTAATAACTAAATACTTAGAAAATTAAGCTAGTGTCAAGTATTTCCTTGCTACATGAAAGCACGTGGGGATTAAGAGAACAAATATAAGAAAATGAAAAATTCTAGTAATTTTAGAAACAAAAACTATCGATGACAATCCAAAAAGCAAATTTTGCATTAACAAAGAAAGAAAATAAATAATGTAATATACTTGTTTTATCTTCTCGTTATCTCCCCTCTCCTCCCAAATTTCTCAAATTCTTTGATGAATTTAAGTTTTTTTTTTGGTTAACTCTCTCTCTCTCTCTCCAAAAAGTGGCAAATACAAGTGAATATTGATGAATGTTCCTAGTAACTGAAAGTGTCAAAACAACATATTGTTTCGACCCCACCTTGTTTCATTGTGTTTTGGTGTAAACATTGAAATTCCGATAGTGTACTCAGGTTTCATTTCTGATTCCAAGAGAACAGATACGTTTCAGCCATTTTGATGGAAATGAAATGAAATTTGTTCTTTTGTTTTGGTCTATTTTGGTGGAAACGTTTGAATTTTGAATTCCACCAATGTTTTGTTTTAGTTTTCGATAAAATGGAAAAGTTTCAGCCGTTCGATAGAAATGAAACGAAATTTTGTTCCTTGGGACGGATATTAATGAAAGATTTAATTCTAATGATGTAGGAAATTCTGCTTCTGTGTCTAGAGAAACTAATCAATAACTGATACTTCACTGCTTCTGAATTCCAACCATAGGAGGGGGCAATTTTATGGAGACTTTGGTTTAGTAAAATCTTATCTTGAATGAAAGAAATTTGAGCCCTTTAAAGACTCAGGAATCCACAGATTCTTTGGCTTACTTATATATGACTCTACGATAGGTTTTCAAGCACCTTATATTATTGGGATAATCTTCAATTTTTTTTAATTTGAATGATTTCCTTCATTGATAACCGCCCACATGTACACGCAGCTTTGGCAGACATAATTTGTTTGTGGCTTAGTACTTTGCAGTTGAATGGCATTAGTATTAGTAGTTGAACGGCTTAACTTATTCAGTGTAATATTATAGTGACAGTTGGTTACCATGGACGAGTGAAAATGTTGTGATTACCAAAAGCAAGCTGTATGTGTTCTTACAGAAACTGAATCAAGAGAATCTTCTAAATTGTTGAATGCTGTCTTTCAGACCATACACTCTTATTGGTTTCACATAAACTGAGGAAGTGTGTAATACGGTTGCAGGACGCTTCCATGTTGTAATTTAAGTTCACATTTAAGAAGGCATGAGTATGAGATAAACGGTTTGAATAAAACAAAGTTTTGGAACAACATTTATGTTTATTCTAGAAAACTTTAAAGCGTTTTTCTCTTCTCATATTGGGTTGAAAAATTTATTGACATGCACCTTTTTAAACTTGAGTTTGCCGGGTCTGGATAATTTTACATATATTTCTGCATGTTGTCCGAGACGATGATTTTTAGACCTAAGTTCATTGACTTCCTGGGAAGATGAATAAATCTTGTCTGGCTTGATCAAATTCGTACTTTCAATAAACCACAAAGGCAAAAACCATGCAATTGTTGACTTGGGACTATGAAGGGGTAGGATGTGAAACAATGAAAAAATATGAAAAAGAGTTCATAGTAGGTTTCTTGGGGTCAATTGGAGATAATGGATCCTTGCTGCATATCTAATAAGTTGGTATGATGTTACCGAGTTGGGTGACGAATGTGAGAGCAAACAAATAATGATGAATTTATTAAGGTTACCAATGTACACGACAGGAATGAAACAATTTCCTTTTAATCTTGGTGGCCAGTATTTAACAACATCATCAAGAAATCCTTGCTACCCGAAAGTCCAATTCTTCTATTGATGCATCTCCTTGGCCCTTACAAGTTATCTTTTAAAATTGCCAAAAGGCCTTGCAAAGACACAACTGTGAACCCAAAGGAAGTGGGGCTTATAGTTTGACATAATATTCTGGTAGATGCATCCGCCATTGCAACTGATTGTGGAAGTTTTCTCCAAAAGCTAATGATCTTTCTTAATTGGTTAATCTGGTT
>JAOTRH010117665.1:28785-40986 GCA_034768845.1 Heliamphora exappendiculata
ATGGGTAATGGGTAATGGTTGTTTCTGGATATGCAAGACTTGGGCTCATAGTTCCTGTTTGAGTGTCTGGTTTGCGTCGATTAATAGTACTATGCCAAACCAATAATCTAAACCAATTTTACCAAAAAACGCTAGTAGTCAAGCGATTTATGGTTTGGATTACAATTTCCAATACTTTGCACTTCATTTCAAAATGGTGAATTTAGCGATCAAAAGCAATCCCAAAGTTATTTTCCCGTAGATTTCCTTAAATGTTTTCCCAAGGAAGGAAAAAAATGTAATGGGTTCTTATTTCGAGAAGGTAGAGTTTTTGGGAAAGCCAATGTTAAAAAAAGATAAAGAAAGAAAAAGAGACCACAACACGCATAGATGTGTGTTTGTTTAGAGAACTATGAAATTCAATTTATTAGAGGTCTTATGATTAGAAGAAAATTGTTCATGCATTCAGAAGTACCTAAAACTCTATAGTGTGATCTATATAATCACAGCTCTATAAAACCACATTTCGGAGCATGTAGCATACCATGTCTAGCGCTCGTGGTAATATAGGTTAACCTTCTAATGCTTGCACAATTTTGGAAACCAAGAGACACGCCAACCAAGTCTTATATATGATGAATGATTGACCTAATTATGTATGGAATACATCTATGGGGCATCTATAGAATATTGTCCTATTTTGAGACCAAGTTTGTGTCAGCTTTTACAATGTCAGATTTCCTCGGCCAACCTGTTGGTTTAGAGGATGTGCATTGATAGTATTGAGTCTATTTACTAGTTTGACTTCAGTTCTGGAAGGCCGGGCATGGACATTACGAGATACTTTTTGGAGGGGCCATGATGTTAGATGCTAACCATGTTACAGCTAAAATTTGGCGAACAAAAATTGTGGATTCTCTTATAAAATCACATTTATTTTATGTTAGATTTTGTTTATCAACTATTTGTATCCCATATTTTAATCTTTGATTTAGTTCAATTGAGGTTTGTTTTTGGAACATTATTGTGTTGCTATGCTGTGACTTTTTGGCTGGCGGAAGTGTTTCATTGGTAATGGCTTGTGGTTTTGGGCTGGTCACGTCTCTTTGGAATGTTGTGACATAATTAAAATAAAAAACGGTAAATTTACATTTTAATTCTTCCTTATGTTTTTTTAGTTATAGAAATACTGATCCCTAACACTTCCTATTTGTTTGGAGTGTGTCTTTTTGAAATAAATATTAGGAATTAAGTTTTTTGTTTACACCTTTTCCCCCCCAATATATAGAATGTGGGGAATAAACAACTTGATGCTATTTTAATGTACTCAAATAATTTTATACATGAAAATTGAAAAAGTTATTATGTTCATATGTATACAAATAAATATTTGTATCCTTATTGTTGGATCTTTTTATTACTGTCTCTCCTGGTCTTTTCAAAATTGCCATGTCGTCTAGTCGTGCCTCTACCTTGTCATATTCATGTTCTTCTAATGGTATCTGTGCCTCTTAGTTTATATTCCATATGGTTTAAGTTGAGTTTTGTATTTTAAAAATATGGTGATGACCTGGGGCTTGTTTGACAGGAAAAACTCAATTATCAGTGATCTTATGTCTAGCATATGAAAATGGAAGCGAGCTGGACAATATGCCAAATTGTGTATTAGATCTTATCAATTCATACCAGTTGAATGCTTTCATCACACAAGTGGGTCATCCTTCTTCTGTATTAAAATTTTAAAACGTTTAATGCTGAATTCACATTTGTTGTTGGGCAAATATGTTTTAGGTGCAACAATCACATACAAGCCCGAGGATGAGGAGATTACTTGATTGTGAAATAATTGACAAATTAAGAGATACTGCATGTTTACAGCCATGGTTCTTAGTTTTGATTCATGATTTATCTTAAGCTATGGCTAGTGTATCATGATTTCCTTGTAAATCTTAATTATGTTGATGCATTTTATTATTTTTCTTTTGATAACTATCAGTTACTGAAAGGATGCTATACTAGTTTTCGGAGGGGCAAAATATATTTAAGGGCACCAATTAGTTATGTGACTCATAGCAGGCGATGGCCCCTGCTATCTAGAAAGCTGTAGAATTGCCATAGGATGTTTCAATGAACTTAGTGTGGTAGGGCCTGTATGTTATTTTATTCTCCATTGTTTAGCATAGAAAACTAGAATTCTGTGATAAAAGTAAAGTTCAATGGCTGTCCACTTTGGTTATTTCGTTCAGATATTTAATACGCACCGGAGGATCAAAGTCACTTGTTGCTGCTTCATTTTTCTGGAGAGCCACGACAAATCTCTTCACGAAGTTCAGTGGCTGTGTATTATGAACAAAGTTCTAGGGAGGGGCCGTGGCTTGTAATGGGGGAGAGCATCCTTGCAAGCAATATATGTAGTCACATATGAATTCTTTTTTGTCCGAGTGCTATACGAAACTGCCATTATGCAGTGGACCAGCTCAGTCTTTCATAAGATTCTTGAGTGAGATCTTAGCGGATAGGACGTTTTCTATTGTTTTTCACGTTTATAGTGAAAAATGTGTGGAGCATTTTCTATTCTTGGTTACTATATTTATAATTAATTGTTTCGTTGTGATTATTTTATAGATTGTATCTACTTTCAATTAGCTACACATCATAAATTTCAAATAGAATTTTTGTACCTCTACGCATGGTTCTCCTTCATAAGACCTTTTATTTGAATTCTTTCTGTAGCATTGTGCTTGTGATGTCTATCTTTGATATGGTTTCAACCAAGTTTTTAGTTCTTGTATTTTGTCATGGGACTTCTTAGTCATTCTTCACGTTTATGCTTCTTAGTTTTAGATAAAAGAGTTATTATTTACTGAGCTGAGCTTAGTGTGTTTGTATATATAGCAGATCAATTCCAACAGCCTTTCAAACTTCTTGTGGCAATCGGCCTTCAGTTTTTTCCCTCTCTAATTTGGCAGTTGACTTACCAAGATAAAACATATCATTTCTACTTTGATTGTCTTGTTTCCACCCGAGCATCTTGGATTGTTCTCGATCTCTTTAATTTGGTTAAAATTTTAATTCAATATATCTTTTCCTGGAGGTTTATCTTAGATATGGTTTCAACCATAATCTTATTTACTGGGTTAAAATTTTAATTCAATATGTATTTTCCTGGATGTGATCTTAGATTTGGTTTCAACCAAGTTTCTTGTTCTCGTGATTATGTCCTTCACCAGCTGAATAAAGGAGATTTGGAATCCTTGTTATCGTTATTAGAAGAAAGGTTCCAAACATATGAGCTACCCTGTTCTGATGTTTCTTTGGCTCCTTGTTACATCTTTAGCTTCAAGCCATGCACTTGCTTCGTCATTTGGTGTTTATGAAAAAGATGCTTCATTATCCTCAGTTGTGCATGCTTGAGTAATGGGTCTGGGATATTGATTATTGTTGGTTGCTTCAAATTGGCAACTAACTGCCTCTGGATTCCCTATCTAATGTTTTGTCTTTGTTGCCATTGTTGATGGGCTTAAGATTTTATCTTTGGCTGTGACACTAATTCTGATCATTGTTGAAACTGACATGAAATCTTATCAATAAAGAAAATTGTGAAGTTGTTTTGTGCAGCTTTTAACTTGAAAATGCTTTGACACTGTAAAAAATCTCTAAATTTTTATTATTTCGTATTCCAAAGTAGAAAGTAAGCCCAAATACTGGTGTCTGCTTGGAAATACCTCGAACGACATTACTATAAAAAGCATCTTCGCTACATTGAACATGCACCGGCAACACCTTATGGAAATTTGACTTTTCTTAGTATTTGATGTTTATTTCTATTAGTCTGTGTTGTGGTTCTTATACATTGTTTTGCATTTGAATTCAATTAATGTAGGTTTGCAAATATGCTGCATTATCAAAAGAAGAGTGGGAAGAACAATGCAAGTTGTGGCCAACTTCGTATCATCCACCAACCTAGTAAATATCCCTTCATTATACTAGCAATTGTTCGTACTTCCAAAATTTCTCTGATCCTATGTTTCCTCAAAGTGCACAATTACTTCTAGTGTGACTGGCCTTCATCTTTGCTGGTATTAAGAGTACAGTTTTGATGCTCTTGAGCATTTCTTTTTCTTTACTTTTGTTTTCCGGCCTCCCTTAAGAATGACAAACCTAGAAATTGTTAGAGCAAAATATTTGGACTTACCTGACCCCCTTCATTCTATGACGGTAAGGGTTATAATTTCCTTGATGAATACTAGGAAAATAAATGTATAGGTGTATTGAATTTTAATATAGGATTTCCAGGAGTTCAAACCTCACTTTTATATCCTTGAAGTTGAATGGTTTCCCGAAGATAAAGATCAGTTCAAGTTGGCGCTATTAGGATTTTGAAGGTATAAAGTTCAATTCACGCTGAAGAAACGAAAATGCATGTTTAGGTGATGGTTTTGCAAAACTATTAATCAAGCAGTTAGGAATAAGATTATTGCTAAGTTATTTGCTATTTCACCTAAAGGGTGCTGTTGTATTTTGCACTCACGTAATATAAATACTAGTAGATAACGGAAAGAACCCTAATTTTCCTCTCTTTGCCCACATTGTCTCTGTTTTCCACATTTTCCTCTCAACCTTCTTCTTCTCATCAAGTCTAACTTCGTCAGAACTTCAATCCTCACTATTTTATTTTATTTTTGAAGCTTCTTAATGTACATTTTCCCTCTTTCGATTTCGCAGATGTATTGCCTCGAATGCCTTGAAATTTACTTTCATGATCATCTAAAATCATTTCATACCTTTTTTCATTTTTCTATGATATTTATAAAAAAATAGGATTTCTTTTTTTGGAAAATTGCATTCAACACTTTTGATGCTGTTTTTTTTTGGGTTCGAATGGAAGGCTAGGGTTCGTATTTGACGTGATGAAGGCTCTTTTGGAGGTTTGAAGTACGTGTGTTTGAGTTTCAACCGAAAGAGGGTCCTGTTTCTGTTTTTTTATCATCAGCAATCTGGTTTTGGCCTCTCTGCAGTTGCTTCATGTTCTGTAGTTTTTCTCTGGGTCTAACCACTTGGAGTCCTGGGTTTCTGCCGGATTTTGTTATCGGATCGCTTTAGTGATATACTACTGCAGCTGACATGAAGCATATCAAGTTGATTGAAGAGAGGCCAAAACTTGATTGTAGAGAGGCAAATAAACTGAACTAAACTGTGCATTAACAAAGACATAATATAGTGGACAATAACAAATATAACAAAAAAACATGAGACTTTGTTATTTTAGTCTCTTTGTTGCTTTCCGACATGTTGGACGATGAATTGCAAGCAATTAGTATCAGGTGGCATGGGATAATTAGCATTGGGTATGAGATTTGTGCCTGAGATTTTGGATACGATTCTTTGACTCATGAGATTTGGCATGACACTTATCGCCCTTAGTGGAGTCCCTCATTGAGTAGTTTTATATCATGCATGCTTCTTTTGGATTATAACCTTGTGCGTATGCTAGGATCACTTTCTCTTCTGGTTTGCATGGCTCTTATTTCACTGATATTTTACTCACTACTTGGATATTTAATTTCGGTTCTTCTCATTCTATGACATCTGATTTGTCTCTCAGTCATTTTATTTCTTCCTCTTCCCCCATCATTATTTCTATTGCAAATGGCGCTTCTATGCAAGTTTTTATTGGTTCTATTCTCCCTTCCTCATCTTTTTCATTATCTATTCCTAATGTCTTTTATGTGCCACAGTTGTCTTCCAGTTTACTATTCTATTAGTCAGCATTTTGATTTTGATTTTGACATTTGTTTTCTTCCTCTAGTTGTGTTGTTTAGGATTAGGCGTCTCAGAAGTAGGTTGGGATCAGCCGTAGGATTGGTAATTTATGTGTTGAAAAGTTTTCATTTTCCTTTGGATTCTTTCCCCTAGACTCTATCTTCCTTTTTCTTTAAACCAACATTCTTCTCTTTTTTATGTTTGGCATTCAAAAGTAGGTCATTTGTTTAGTGAGCGTTTAAAACAGTTAGTTCGGTCTAGTTGTTTGGGTATGTTTGCTAGTAACATTTTGTTACATAGTGGTTCTTGTTAAAGTGAAAAAGTAAAAAGAATTAAAAGAATGAGAGAGCTTAACTCTTGGATTAGCTCCTTTATCTATTTATATTAATCTCAATACTATATTGACATGTCTCTCAACACTCCTCATGCTGGTGCATATATATAATATGTACCTAGCTTATTACAAATGTACCGCCCTCGGGAACCACACAAAGACTTTGTAAACAAATTTGCCAATTGATCCACTGGCTTTACATGGCATGTACGAATCAGATTTTTTGACAACTTTTCCTGGATAAAATAATAATCAATTTCGATATGTTTCGTTCTCTTATGAAATACTGAATTAGATGCAATGTGAACTGCAGTTTGGTTATCACATAATAAATTCATAGGATGATGATGCTTAAACCCAAGTTCTTCTAACATATGTTTAAACCAAATCAGCTCACATGTAGTATGAGTCATAGCTTTATATTCCGACTCAGCTCACATGTAGTATGAGTCATTGCTTTATATTCCGACTCAGCGCTAGATCGGGTCACCACAGTTTGCTTTTTACTTTTTCATGACACCAAATTACCTCCAACATTGATACAGTAACTAGTAGTTGACCTCCTTAGAAGGAGAGCCAGCTCAATCAGCATTTGTATAGCCTTCAATCCTAGTATGTCCATGAGTCTTGTATAATAAACTACGACCTGGTACATTTTTGAGATATCTCAAAATGCACACAATGGCATCCCAATGACTAGTACGTGGGGCATCCAAAAACGGACTAACTACACTCTCTATAAAAGAAATATCTGGTCTAGTAACTGTTAGATAATTACGCTTTCCAATCAGTCGACGATATCTTCTGGGATCTTCTAGAAACTTACCCTGACCAACTATTAATTTTGTATTGGGATCCATAGGAGTGTCTATAGGTTTTGACTCCAACATCCCTGTCTCACTCAACAAATCAAGAACATATTTTCTTTGAGATAACGAGATGCCATGACGCGACTTAGCCGCTTTAATGCCCAAAAATGTCTCAATTGGCCCATATCTCTGGTATGAAACTTGGCCTGGAAGAATGATTTCAATTTTTAAATGCCACTGTTATCATCCCTGTGATTGCAATATCATCTACATTCACAATCAACAATATCTTCACAACTACGGTATGTCAGTGAAAGACAATGATCTAAACCACATCGCTGAAGGCCAAAACTAGTCCCATCCTATTTCTAATGTCATTTCCTATGCTCATTCACAATCAACAATATCTTCACTCTAGGGTTAACTCCTTTGCCTATTTATATTAATCTCAATATTATATTGACATAAATGCCCCTCAACAGTTATAACTTATAAAATATCCACATTACCTTTTTCCTAGAAGCTCTTCTCTTTCTACATCTCTTTTCTCTCTTGTTGATATTGATGTGTGGAATTCTTTCCCCCTAAGTAGCATGGACGCGAACACGATAACACATCAATTTTCAAAAATGCAAGACATGGCACGTTTGGGACCCGTTAAAAATTTACATTTTTAAATATTTATATTCAAATATGTAAACAATTTATTAAGTGGTAATTAAAAATATACAATACATCATTAATAAAATTAAAAAGAATTGTATTTTCTTTTTAAAATGTTCCAAAACATATTTAGTGCGCATAATTTGCATTTTGAAGAATGTAAAATATTGTTATTATGAAGAAATTGATCAGATAGAACATGTTTGGGGAGTTTTTAAGGAGTGCTATTGAAGTGTCAGTCAAGTGTCGAGAAAGTGTAAGACATTATAAATTCAAATTTTTACTTAACTCGTGTTTAAAAAAGTGTCGAATAGAAATTTAAGAGTGTTTGAAGAGTGTTTAAAGAGTGTCGTGTCCGACACGGGTGTTTGACACGACATACCACATTTGTAGAAGTGTCTGTGCTTTTTAGTTTCTCCCATTGCAACAAAGGGTGGATTAGTTTGCTATGTTTAATTTATTGATGATTATAGTCATTTTTGTTGGGCGTATCTTATGTCTTATAAATATGATTTTTTTTGTATTTATTGCACATTGTACTCCAGGGTTTACACTTAGTTTTTCACCCTATAAAGATTAGCTGTTTTGATTTGGGTGGGCAGTATTGTCTAACAAAATTTACTAACTTTTTAGGTGCATCTGGCACTATTTATCAATCTTCATGTTCTAATACTATCGCAAAAAAAAGAAGGTAGAGCTAAAAGAAAATATCAGCACATTCTTGACGTAGCTCACTCTTTTTTTTCCTCCACTGTCCTTACTAGTTTCTAGGAAGAACCAATTACTTACTGTAGTGTATCTCCTTAGTCGCGTTACATGTTTTCGTTTGTGTTTGTTTCATCCTCCTTCCCAAATCGGAGCAATATAAACTTAGCGCTCATTCAGCTATGTTTTTTTTGGGAATATGGTATTCAACAAAAGAATAACAGCGTTATGATCCTACATTTAAACGAATTTATGTCTCGTCGCGTTGTATTTTTTGAGCGTTGATTCTCTCCTATTTACTCTACCTTCCAAATATGCTCTTGTTCTCGAAGAGGATTAAATTGATATTGATCCTTTTCTTAATGTGCCTTTCGAAGAATTACTCATACCCTTGATGTTAGTAAGCTTCTTTCTTAGTCTCGTCCTTCGACTTTTTCATTTCTTCTGTTAGTTTATTCTTACTGACAGCCTCTCCTCCTCAACACGTATCAATCAACTCAGATAAAGCTCCCTCTGTCTCTGTGGATCTTGACCCCCTGAATGGCGGTGCTATCATTTGCGTGCTCGTACTTCACCAGTGACATTTGGTTTTTTTAACACTTATTTTTATCTTCTTGTTGTACCTTTTTATCTACTATTCATGATTACTTTGAGCCTAAGTCCTATAAAGAAGTTGTTCTAATCTAAAATGGATTAATGCCATGCTAGAAGAATTAACTGCTCTTTAGAAGGCTTGTATTTTGGATTTGGTTCAATTGTCTGCTAGTAATAAGTGTACTGGATGTAAGTTGGTTTACAAAGTTGTAATTCATTCTGATGATTCTCTAGAGCGTTATAAGGCTATATTAGTTATTAGCGGTTTTTCTTAGGAGTATGAGATTTTGATTATGAGGAAATATTTGCACTCGTGGCTAAAGTGGTTACAGTTTGTACTCTAATTTCTATTGCTGTAATTCATCAGTGGCCTTTTTTTAGTTGGATGTCAAGAATGTTTGTTTTAAGTGGCATCTTAATAAGGAAGTTATATGCATCCTCCTCTGACCTCCCTCTTCCTCCTAGTTTTGAATTTCATCTTCCGCATGCCGTTTTATGGTTTAAAGTAGTCCCTTCGTGCCTGGTATGAGTGTTTTCAATCCACTGTTACTTAGATTGGTTTCATTTCTTGTTCTCATGATTCTACATTTTTTCTTTGCTATAATCCCGTTGGGGTGGTGATTTTGTTATTATATGTGGATAACATGATCATTACCGATTCTAATTTTGCTACGATCTCTGAATTGAAACATATGTTTTGTGATTTTGAGATGAAAGATTTAGATTATTTGCGCTACTTTCTTCGTAAAGAGCTTAGTTACAGGATCGTCTAACTAGGGTGACGAATTTACTTCTGAACATAGCTCCTGTGCTTCATAGTAAGAATCTTGTAAGAATATCGCTTTGAACTAGCATGGAATCTCCAAAACATATAATATCCAATGAAATGAAAGTGAAGTTACAAAGTAAGAGAAAATCTACAAAAATTCATAAGATTGTAGAATAAAATTAACTCAAATGTATTCTGGTACATTACATTTACATAGTATTTATATATAAATATATGTATATATATAAATTATTTATATTTGATACTAATCTACAATATTTATTGATATTATAGCATATATTACAACTAAGTAAAAAAAATACATATATTATTACTAAGTAAATAAATCTCTCTTAGAATACATAAAATATATAACCGTTCTCATAAGTGCTCCCAATTTTAGATTTTTCTATATGCCCTTGCTCCCTCGCCCTCGCTCCTACTCCCGCCTTGCTCTTGTCCCTGCTTTGTGCAATTAAGGTATAGAGGTTGCTTTTTTACTTACGGGCTAAGTCTTTTCCCAATCTAAATATGTAAACGAGGTGATCCGCTGTGCCCACCACGCTGATGGTAAGATTATGGATACTCTTATTGAGTTGCATGCTAACTTCTCTCTTGCTGATGGTGTTTCTCTTTAGGATCCCGTCTATTGAGAGCTGGTTTGGTGTTTGGTATATCTTCCTGTGACTCGTCTAGATATTGTGTATGTTGTTCACGTGATCAGTTAATTTGTCTCTGTTTCTTGCTATACTCATTGGACTGCTTTGTCCCACATTTTGCATTATGGTTGAGGTACTATATTTTAGAGTTTATTATTGTCGTCTTCTTCGTCTTTTAACTTTTAGGCTTAGTTTGATGCTGATTGGGTTGACAATGTGTTTGACTGCAAATCAACTATTGATTTTTGAATGTTTTTTGGTGATTCACTCATTTCCTAAAAAAGAAAGAACTGCCTGCCATTGTTCGTTTTACTATTAAAGTTAAATATTGTCCAATGACTCATGCTATCGCTGATATTATTTGGCTCATATGGCTATTATCTGATTTGGGTGTTTTTCTCTCATTTCCTAATTCTCTTTATTGTGACAACAAAAGTGACGTCCAAATCGCCTACAACTCTGTCTTCTATGAGCGTACAAAGTATATAGTGATTGATTGTTACTTTGTTTGTTGGCATCTTTAGATTTGTATGATTGATCTACCTTTCGTCTCCTCGCCCTTGCAACTTACCTATTTCTTCACCAGGACTCACACTTTAGCTCGCATTCGATTCTTGCTTGGCAAACTCTCATTGGTCACTGGGCTCGCATTTGAGTTCTATTATTTTTTTTTGGGGGGGTGGTGTGAAAGTGTGTTTTGGTTATTTTGTTATTTCGTTGTTAGCTAAAGGGTAGTTTAGTCATTAAGACTAATTAGGGATTTAAATTTGGCTTTATTTATAGTTTGTAACTCATAGTTAGTTTTTAAACTTTTTTGGCTCATTGCAGTAATAATAGATTTCTTTTTGTTTCTCTTTTGCTTCATTTCTTTTTGATCATTAACAACTGGTAATGGATTAGAATGAGATGCTTCTAATATTATTCATAAAAATGTCATAAGGTGGAGAGCCATGTAAATTGCCCTTGTAGATCCAGTTGATTATGCTCGCCCTCATGATGGGATTCAGTTTATGGCATGAGGTTCAGTTCCTTCTTTTTTGTTTTCCCCCTTAATTTGATTGGTTTCATTCAATTGCAGCAATATTGATGGCATTACTGGATTTAGTGAAGAGGACTCCCATTCTGTTCTGAACTTCATGAAACTTGCAGTCAATATTGCGAAATCTGTTGATGGAACGGTAACTATTTTAATGTTGAGAAAAACATGCATTTTATGAAGGATGGAACATGGTATGTTTAGGATTAAAGACCCTACGCCGCTGGCAATAGCAAGCGAACAAATCTGTGGGTTTACCTGGCCAATGTTTTTACCCTCACCGATTGATAATTACCCGACATAAGTTATCTTTGGTTAACATCGACTTTGATTAGGTTAGCTCTTAAACTACTACTAGAACCTCTTCATTCTTTATTTGACTAAGATGCAATGCAAATAATGTTTTGCACTTTTAAGCACATTGTTGGCCAGGCCAACCAATTTGCTGATGTTTTTTGTTCAAAATCCAACCTTTCAAAGTGTCCCTGTACTGTAGTTAATATTTTAGACTCGTCTTTCCCGTATAGGGTTATAAATTGTGGTATTAGTCTGCATAACGGTTGTGGTCGCATGTAATGAGTATCTCGAATATCGGTCCATATGTAACGAGAATCAAAAACTGCATGTTTGGTAAACTAATATTGGCTTTTATGTTACTTTTTAGTCCAGAAGAAATTTGATATATTTGTATAGTATGAGAATCTCATTGTTTAGGATACTGGAAATGCTACGAGAAAAAAATAACTCTTGATAATAAAGAGAACAAAAGTTAGTATTTGTTAGTGCACTAATACAAGTACCATAACAGTCAACATTAGAAAATAGAAACCAACAAAAAGAGAGAAGTATCTCGTGAAAATGTCTAGCATGGAAGAAAAAGTGAAAAAGTG
>JAOTRH010117666.1:0-14968 GCA_034768845.1 Heliamphora exappendiculata
GATTGAAAAAGAAAATACCCAACAGGTTATGCTACTATGCATTTCCTTATTTCTTATACATGCATTTCAAAATTCCCAAAATATTCCCAGATATTCTTTACATGTAATTAGTTGAATGCATATACAATGATAAATATCTTTTTAGTACTGAAAGAAGCCCAATGAGTTATCGTTAAGTTTGCAGATCCTGTTCCCAAGCTAAAAGAAATTTATATCTATGCAACCACCATCATAGCCACTACAAGAAAAGAATATTGATTTGCAAAAAACTGAGGATAAAGAAACAGACCTCATGGTTGACTGGACAAGTGGGCTGTTGTGCGGAGCTTGCAGGGGAAGTCTGTGCATGTTCAATTGAACCTGTGTATTACACATGATTCCACCTGTATTCAAAATAAAATAAAATAAAATAAACTACATATTTGGATAGTAAAGGAAGACGTCATCCAACTTATTTAAACATGCTAATGTTCTTCAAACAAAGCATGAGAACAGTATCTTCATACCTGGACAACAAGGTAGGGGGAAGGTGTACATTATCACTTACTGACAGCACACCTGGATTATTTCGCAAATCACTTGGATTTGCAGAAGCCAGTACTGATGTTCTAACAATAAGTGCAGCAATTAGCCATGCTTTTGCAATTGAAACAGTTTGTTGTTCCATCAGCTGAAAAATTAGACTAGCAAATGAGATTGTGACTGGAATTGCTAATTAAGAAATTGATTTAGTGGAACACAAATGCTTCTCAATGCAACTTTTCACCTTATAAGCAAAGTTTGGAATGATAGCAAAGTTTGGAATGATATCTCAATGCATCTCCAGAACACCAATTAATACTTTTGAGTTTCGATCCTGCCCAACAGGAGCATCCAAGTATAGTGTTGCTGTTGCTTAACATGTATTTGTTGGAGACATGACTGCCAAGATTTTTATTTTTGCAAACGATTAACGAAAAAAATTAACAAGACGGACAATCGCCAAAACGAGCTCCAAATAAAACTTTTGATGACGAACGATCAAAATAAAACACATGCATCCGAAGTTAATTTAGAAGAATACATTTTTACCGGTCGAATCTTCAACTATGATTTGAATCTGAGTTGAAACTCCTGTTAAATCTTCTACTATATTTTCTTATGTGATTTCCGGATATAGTGTGGGCTATAATTCTCCGAAAACTCGTACCGACAGAACCAAGACAGCTTTAGTAATAGAAAATAAGTTATGATATAAAACTGGTTCAGTCTACCTGCATATATATAGGGGTACAGTAGGGACCTGGTGAGTAATTATGAGTAATACTTCCAGTGGAATACAGACACCTATCGGCGGTTTCTACAATTATGGAAAACCAGCAGCGATTTTTGCAATTTTCATAAAACACTGAATTACAGTTCACACCACTAAAGAACTATAATTGCACTCTAACCTATAATCTCAAGACCATCTAGAATTGAGCTCATGTTATTAAATGCTTACAATTTCTCATCACATTAAGATTTTCGATACCCGCCAATTAAATTTAATTACTGACAATTTTAATTTAATCAGCATCTTGATATTCTTTAAACCCTTCTGCTTAACTTATTTAACCATCGGATAATTAAATCCACCTGCAGGGTTTGGCCCGGTCAAAACTTATAAGCTTCCTTAAGGGGGTATCGTCAATCCCGATCATTCGGTATGTGAATTTCGTCAATAATTAATGTTTGCTATATAAATAATACCGCTATTCAACTCACCTAGAATATAGACCCAAATAATAAGATCACACCCTCTAATGAATCAAAACAACGAATATTAAATGTATACAAATCAATAATTATTTTATGATTAAAAGGATAAGCACTATTCATAATAATCTTGGGATGTGAATTAATTTATATAATCAGTATAAAATTAATTACCCTAAATGTCCCGTTAATACATACAAAGTGTACTGGCACAAAGAGTCGGAACAATAGACGACGCTATTGTCTGTTTTCCATAACCAAGACAGACCGACTAAAACTCTGTGCCACAGTTATACTGATGGTATGTCCATTTTAATCTAAACATGAACATAAAACTTATATTCTACAAGAACCTAAAATCTAATTTTCTGTGTGTAAGTCGTACTCTACATACCAGATTAAATACTATACATAATGTTGGGCATCCATGCATAACAAAGAAATGATATGCATGCGTTGCTCATAGAGATTCTCATAAAATAAAAAATTAATTTTATTAAAATAAAATTAAATACTAAAAACATAGTTTTCAGTATACCAACCCTAACAATCTCCCACTTATACTCAAAACTATAATGCCATACATCTGAATCCCGTGCCCTTCACATGACTATCAAAAGTCTTAGCCAGTAAACTCTTTGTAAAAGGATCTGCAAAGTTGTCTCCTGGTGCAATCTTAGTTACAGCAACATCATCTCTCTATATAATTTCTCGTATCAGGTGATACTTACGCTCAATATGTTTACCTTTCTTATGGACCCTTGGCTCCTTCGAGTTTGCAACCGCTCCGCTATTGTCACAGTAAAGTGTAATAGCCGACTAAACTGAAGGTACAACCTCTAGATCCAACAAGAAGTTCTCGAGCCAAACGATCCTTGGCTGCTTTCAAAAGCTGCCACATACTCAGCCTCCACGGTAGAATCAGTAATGCAAGATTGCTTGGTACTCCTCCAGCTTATAGCTCCACCTCCTAAGGTAAACACATATCCTGAGGTAGACTTACGAGAATCCCTGTCAGACTGAAAATCTGAGTCTGTGTACCCCATGAGTACTAGACTGTCTGCTTGGTAAATCAACATATAATCCTTAGTCCTTTTTAGGTGCTTGATTATATTCTTTATCGCAGCTAATGCTCCTGCCCTGAGTTAGACTGATATCTGCTAACCATGCCAACGGCAAAGCAGATATCGGGTCTAGTGCAAAGAATAGCATACAGGAGACTTCCTACTGTCGAAGCATAAGGAGCTGTCTTCATCTTCTCTATCTCATCAGGTGCCTTAAGCCACTGATCCTTGGATAGGGTGATTCCATGCCTGAAAGGGAGAAACACTTTCTTGGAATCATACGTGCTAAAATGAGCAAGAATATCATCGATATATTTTGCTTGTGATAAGCCTAACATCCTTTATTTCTGATCTCGCACAAGTTTGATCCCAAGGATGTGACTGGCTTCTCCCAAGTCCTTCATATCGAACTGCCCAGATAACCATACTTTAGCCGTTGATAATGCCCCCACATCATTTCTAATGAGCAAGATATCGTCTACATAAAGTATTAGAAAGATCACCACTCTTTTGTCATGCTTCTTGTACACATAAGACTCATCTGGACTTTGATCAAAACCATACGAATTTATAGCTTGATCAAACCGAGTGTTCCAAGACCTCGATACCTACTTAAGTTCATAAATGAATCTCTTAATCTTGCACAACATGTGCTCTTGGCCCTCTGTAATGAATTCGTCTGATTGTATCATATAGATACACTCGTCAAGATTTCCGTTAAGAAAAGCTGTCTTGATGTCCATTTGCTAGATTTTGTAATCAAAATAAGTGGCAATAGAAAAGAAAATTCGGATAGACTTAAGCATGGCTACCAACAAAAAAGTTTCTTCATAATCGATCCATACTTTCTAAGTGAACCCTTTAGCAACAAGCCTAACTTTGAAGGTTTCAATCTTCCCATCTGCTCCTCTCTTTTTCTTATAGATCCACTTGCTTCCAATGGATTTTATCCATTCGAGTGGTTCTACAAGTTCCCAAACCTGAATGGAATACATAGATTCCATCTTTGAATTCATAGTCCTTTGCCAAAGATCTGCATCTTTGTCTTTTAGTGCTTCATTGTAGTTACAGGACTCGACATTCAGTTCTGTCGGGGTCTTGTCGAACGACTCTCCCAAGAACATATATTGATCAGGTTGATGAACAACCCTCCCACTACGACGAGGCACTACCTGTGTCTATGTACTAGCAGTAACAAGCTGTGTAGAATCTGAACCCCGTGCATCAGCACCCTGTTCTTGATTTGCACCTGTCCCGATAATCCTCCCACTACGACGAGATAATAGAATATCAGTGACTTGTGGTTCCTCTTCTGTTCTACTAGTATTTTCTTTTAGTTCTTTCAGAACAATTTTGCTATTGAACTTGTGATCGATAATAAAGCCTCTTCCAAGAATCGAGCATTTTAATTATCCAAAAAAAATAGACATTTGTGCTAACAATGACTTTCTGATCCTTAGGATTATAAAATAGACCACCATTCGTTCCCTTGGGATATTACACAAAGAAACATACTTCCGTTCTCGGTTCCAACTTACTCGCGTTCTCTTTCAGTACATGTGCTGGACACTCTCAAATACGACTGTTTTTCAGACTAGGCTTATGCTCGGTCTAAAATTATATTGGAGTAGAAGGTACTAACTTTGAAGGTACCAAATTCAGAATGTAAGCTGTTGTTTTTAAAGCGAGGTTCCAAAATGAATCTGGTAAACCTGAATAACTCATCATTGACATTTTCATCTCCATAAGAATTATATTCCTTCTTTCTGCTACACCATTCCCCCCAACTATGGTTTTGAGTACTAGCTTTCTTCGACCTCCTGAGCCGCCAAGGTTGTGACGTCTTCTCAGCTATATTATAGTTCTTTTTTGGACTTTAGAGGAGTTTTTGGGAGCCATGTATTGTCGTTCTCTCGGATGCTGGTGTTTTCCAATGATGGTTGTCTTAATTGAGGTTTTAGCTCTGATATGGGATTTTGCTCTCATCAACAGTGGTGTTCTTATCTCTATCCTTTTCCCCCATTAGTTGGGGAGTGTGACTATCTCTATGAGATTAGGCTTATCTTAGTTTGGGTTAGTGGAATTTCTTTGTCCTTGTCAGTTCCTTGATTTTAGATAGGCGTTCTATGACTACTATGTTTGTATTGTCAGTGGATTTTTCCCATTCATGCAGGTTGTGCATGGAACGCGTTTTATTAGCTAGTTTCTCCGCTTTTAAGCGGGGGTTGGGTACTTTTGTTTTTTAGGGCATTGGTTGTTATCTGGGGTTGACTCAGTTATAGGGAGATTTTTCCCTTTATGTTATTGATGTATTTACCCGTGGTATGCCTCTTGTAAACATGTATTTTTTTTATATTACAATTAATTACCAAAAAAAAGGGAAGTAATCCCCTCTGATGATAAGTAGTCCTTAAACTCTCTCCCAAGATGTATTTTCCACCACGGTCGGATCGTAGTGATTTGATACTTTTATCCAGACGCTTCTCCGCCTCTACCTTGAATTCTTTAAATTTCTCAAAGCATTCAGACTTACGGTGCATCAGGTAAATGTATTCATAAAGTAGTCATTAATGAAACTGACGAAATACTCAAAGCCACCTCTAGCCCGAATTGTCATAGGACCACACACATTAGAATTAACCACCTCCAATGGTTCTTTAGCTCTATAGCATTTGGTCAAAAATGGCCTCTTGGTCATCCCACCCTCTAAGCAAGATTCACAGACTGAAGTGCCTCCACTTCTAATGAACTCAAAGGTCCATCTACTAATAGTCTGTTTATCCTTTTTAGATTAATATGACCAAAGTGTAAGTGCCAAAGAAATGTTTGGTTTACTAAAGATGAAAACTTTCTCTTATATGGTAATATAAGAGATGTATTATTCGTTTCAGTCAGTTGCAGTGTAGGAGAGATTGGAGTAATAATATAAAGATCATTAACCAATGAACCAGAATAGATAGCCCGTTTATTATCCTTAATAACCACATAGTTATTAAAATATACCAAATATCCGTCTTTAACCAATCCAAAAACGAAAACTAAGTTCCTTCTAATGGAGGGTACATAAACACAATCTCTTAATGCCAATTCCTTTTAATTACTATCTATGCATTTGACATTGCCAAGTAAAATTAAATAGCTGATACAATTTCGGTCTAGTATATAATAGCAGTGACTCAGATGGAGAGAATACTATTATATACAGTTAAGTGTTAAACCATCTTTTAATCCCAAATTAATCGCTTCGCAATGAACCTTTCAGATGGAAAAGTGATCCACACTAACAATTATCTAGAATTAATCTTAAATAAGGTTTGTACTGGTAATACCGCAATTAATCAGTCCGATGAGAAGGAATGTCTTATTGCCAACATGCAAGATTTAATTGTATCGCTTACAAATTAGTGATGGAGACCACGCGATTTATTTGTGAATAAATTTTCTCTCCCCTTTAGATTTTTAAAATATTTTTGAGGGTTATAAAAATTCGTTTAATTAAAATAAATTTATTAATTTCGAAAACTACACGATCTCGAAGAGTCAAATATCTTTCCGTGTACACGATTCAAAAAATTTTGGTCTATTAAATCATCTTTTTGTGTTTAGACACGTAACGAATAAAATTTAATAAATACACAATTTTTTTTTAGCTTTTCAGCTAAGGTAGTGATTAAAGGTATTTATTTATTTTATTTTTCGTTTCACATTTTTTGAAAAATAATAATTTATTTTGATTAACTATTTTTTCATTTAATTAATACAAAAACCGGAATTAATTCCCACATTTTTTCAAGATATCGGATTTTTAAAAAAATCATCTTTAAACTTGATATTTTGTAAAAAATAAAATATCTAAAGTTTTTTTATTTAATTAAAATTAATTAATTAAAACAAACTTAATTTTATTTTTCATTACAAAATATTTTAATTAAAATCGAATAATCGAATTAATTAAATTAACAGGATAAATAAAATCAATATTTATTATGCACGCAGTTAATATAAAAAATAAATTAAATGCAAGATAAATATGTCCCGATTTTATGATCGAATCGAAATTCTAAAGAGTTTCAGTCTCCTATTTAAAATAATAAGTTTCAATGGTTCAATTTGTAACGGCTTCTTATATCGCGATTGCATTAAGATTCTTGATGAATCCATATGAAGATAAGCCACAGCTGTTTTGCCTAAAAAAAAACAACCGAACAGCCTGGGATTGCGCCGAAAACTGCTTCAGTTGCAAAAACTACTTCGAAACAGCCACTGTTCGGAATTGCTTCTGAAGCTACAAAGCCGCTGAACCATGCTATGTGTTTGAAGAAAAAAAACTGCCCTTTTTAAAGTAGTGCGCCGGAAACCTCTTTTTCCTTTTTTTTCCCTTTTTCTTCTTTAAACATCAAAACGGTGCTGAATTGTTTGGGAACCGGCTTTTCTTTTTCTTTTTTTTTTCCTCTTCTTCTTTTCTTGCTCCTGAAACGGCACTGAAGCAGCAGCGCCTGGGATTGCGCGGCTTGGTTTTGACCGCAGCACAAGGCTACGTTTGGCGCTGCTAGACCTTTTTTTTTCTTTATCTAGAAAAAAAATTTAAAAAAATATTGCTAAGTAATTAAAAAAATGCTGCTAAAACCGCAAGAACTACCGTCGATTGCCGCTACCTTCGTTCTTCCATACATGTTCTTATTTTTCTTTCAAATAAACTGAAAAAAAATTAAAGAACATAAAAAAATACATCGAAACCTATGTTCCGTAGGCTCACATCCAATCTAAAAAAAATTAATCTATCACGGTCAACCCCCGTGAAAAAAAAATAATCATTTACGCATTCAATCAAATATGAAAATAAATGATGATTATAAAATCGAGATTAGAACGTCTGCAAAATAAAGTTAGCAACAGTTCTAAAACTGCCCGTCCCTGATAACCGAAAACAAAAAAAGATGGCTATGATATCAATTGTTGGAGGCAAAACTGCTAATGTGGCGCCCCGTCCTCCGGGCACGTCGGGATATACATAAATATAAATAAAGTGATATTCTAGTCATTCATTCATATTTATATACATTAGTTATTACATCATAAACGAGTTCTAAACCATTCAAAATTACATAACTATTACAGTTTCACCAAGAAATTTCAAAAATTACACAACTATTACAGTTTCACCAAGAAATTTCAAAAATTACACTATGCATGGGAAAAACTAAATATAAGAACAAAAGAAGAGGTCTCGACTCCTCAGAATGCATCAGCGAGATCCACGTACTCTTGGAACTCACCCTGTTCTTCAAACTCTTCTTCTTCCTCTAGGATGATTTCCTTTAAGAACTCTTCTTCACCTGTGGCACGAATGCCATGAGCCAAGGCCAAGAAACAAAACACTCTAACCTTTTAACTAATCTTACGGCACAAAATTCATCACAACACATACCATATAACACCCAGTACAGTTTATAGTCAAGGAGACAGACAAATTTATGACATGATAGCAAATAAGTCAATAGTCAAGCGTATATGAGATGTCGTGTATGTAATATAGATGCCAAACCCAACATGCACCCAAATTATAACAGAAATTCCACACTGGGAATCACCAGAGTAGACTTGATGGGACTTTGATCACAAAACCTATCCTCATCTCATTGCGAATAGTAACCACATCGCCGAGTGTAATGCCACAGCTGTTTTACTTAATGACAACGGTGTGGGGGCGGCCCAAATAATATAATCATCCATCCTTATTCGGGCCAACCAAAATAATCAAAGTAACAATGCACAACAATTTCGCATTAAGAACCAGGATGCTCATTTGGCGTCAACCCAAAGTCTAAATCATCAAAATCAGAATGCTAGTGACAAACTCATGGTGCCCAATAATATTCATGATAAATCATTTCAAACACCAACCAAATTTGTAACACCGGGGACGTACCCAAGGTGTACAAAGAGAATATATCCCAAAATATTTACAAAAAATAGCAACCAAAAACGCCCTAGATTTAGAACCAAGAAGGACAATAACACATCCTAACAACGGTTTACATAAATGGACTCCAATATGCCAAGATGTAAGTGACAATGCCCATGATGTGAAATATGGATCTCAAGTACAACAACCTATGGCATGGCATCAACTAGCATAGCAAAGTTCATGGTACAATTCGCATAGCATAATGTACAGGTATGTGAAGCACAAACTACAATTCTCAATATATGATTCAACATGATGGCATGAGTTCTAAATCATCATACATTCACTTACAAATACTAATCAACTAATTCAAACCAATCACCATATAAAACTCGGGTTTCATAGCAAAAGATACTCAATTCACACTTAGCGACTTTTAAGACCAAAATCGAGTATTAAATTAAAAGAGGCGACAGGGGTTTGGGGCATCTAGGCTTAGAATCAAGTTATGATTTTTAAACACCATTTAGATAAAAAATATTTCCTACAATTCTCATATCTAAGATATGCTTCTGTTGGTTTCGGCTTTGGGGTATCCGATCAAGTCCAAATGAGCCCATTTTTTAGTATGTTCTAGTTTTACATGTCCTCTACAAGTTTCATGTTTAGAACTAAGAGTAGTTGTTCGGAACAAGTTATACTTTTGGGTCATTTTAGAAAATAGGTTTTGTCAGCCGCCAAAACTCAACAGAGATGGTTTTAGAAAGAGGGTTTGAAACCGTTTTGGGGTATCAGCCCGAGGCTTTAAGGTCTTATTTTTGGGCAGAAAGTACTTCAATATGTTATCTACAATATTCATGTAGACCACTTTTGAAATAAATTACTAAAAATAGGAGTTTTGGGTTATATAAAAATATGTGACAGAAGTGTTCATTGAGGGCTGAAACTCAATAGAGACTTTCAAACGGGTTTTGAACTATCAAAACTTCATATTTTGTGCTCATTGTTTGTAGGTAGATCGATATACATGTTATCTACAACTTTCATGTTTTGACCAAAGTTCTAATCTCGTTTTAAATTAGGGTTTCTAAGTTGGTAGTGTTGACTGGTCATAAAATGACACACTTTGGTAAAATTGCAATATCTCGAGTTCTACTAATAAAAATGAGTTGAAACCAATTTTGGATGAAAGATAACACAAAACGATAAATATGGACATAAAGAACATACTTATATCAAGTTTCTAAATTGAGTTATGGCATTCTAAAGTTCAGAGCTGAAAATATCTATGTTCTCAAAAATCAAGTCTCTTAGGGTCCAAGTCTTCTATTTATGTCATGTCAATTTTTTGTTTCATTTCCTTGCATGATTGTATTTTAGACATCAATATGAAGGCTCCACACACTTATAAGTCATCAAACGCAAAGATAACAACATAGAACAATATCTCATATCACCCTTAAACATAACAACCCCTAATTTCCAACTACGACGCCTTTTCGGTTTGATTTCGGTTCTCGATTCTTAGAGTGTTTAAAGGGATGTGTTAGGAGATATTTTGAGGGATACTAGATACAAGGTTTAGAGATTTTACTTACTTTCTTGAGGTCTCAAGGGATGGTGGTGTGGAAGGACTTAGCTTTAGAAAAACACCTCTTGATTTCTTAGCTCCCTTCTTCCTTCTTCTTCTCCCTCAAACTTATAGAACACTTCAAGAACTATGAAGGTCTGGTCCCTCACCTCTCTTGCACGAAATTATGAAGGGAAGAAGAGAGTGTTTGGCTTGGTTTATATAGGCAAAGGTTATGGAACAACAGGGGGACATAAAGTACTCTTAAAGGACTTTTTTTTCTTCTTTTTATTAAATGAGATTTGAGATGATTTGAGAGGATTCAAGTTTTGAGAGCTAAAAATAAGATATGGAGAAGATAAATATAGCTAGGAGACTGTTTAGGGGGCAAAAACCAGACCCCACATCAATCAATGGTTTTTGCATTGCTTTGCGTGCTTTTTTGTGCAAGAAAATGCATTAAAAATTAATTTGATGTATATTTTTAGTGTCTTTTTCTACCGAGATCTATTATTTTAGTATTTTTATGATAAATATAGTATTTTTATGCATTATCATAGTTTTTATAGTAATTGATTAAATAGATGTAGTATTTTAAGTCAAATTAAGCTATTTTGACAATATATGACTTTTGACTTATTTTGTTGTGTATGAATTTCAATAATGATTTGTTTGCTTTTGTTAACCTATAACACTATATTATTTTGTATATTATTTGTTCAATAAGTATTAGGTCATCATAATACTTAATTTAATATCTTTCTCATCATTTTAAGCTAAAGAGAAAGCAAAAAGTCACTTTTTGGTACTCTTCCCATGGTGGTCGGCCACTAAGGGTTTTTTTTTTATTTATCATTTTTTATGTTATTTTGTACTTTTCTACTAAATTGTACTTAAAACCTTGATTTAGGATTCCATGTGTGAAAATTTAGATTTTTAAGACTTTTTACTATAGTTGGGGCAAATGGTTATTTTACCCTATTTATGAGGATTTTTTTATTTTTAAGTCATTATTTCATGATATTTACTTCATTTAGAATGCTAGAAGACTCTCCGGATGCTAAATTTTTATTTCCTGAGTTTTGGACCTTTTTGGGGTTTCCTAGCCGAACTTAGAGTTTTCGATTCGAGTTAGGATTTTGAACCTCGTCTGCGCTCTATAGCCTTGTGGACTATCCATCACTAACACTTAGGGTTTGGGCTGGATTTTTACACGGGTCGTTATCAACCGAGCTGTTACAACTAGGGTCTGTACCGGGTCGTTACAACTAAGATATTTGTTTTTGCAAACGATTAACGGAAAAAATTAACTGGACATGCAATCGCCAAAATGGGCTCCAGATAAAACTTTTGATGACGAACGATCAAATAAAATTCGCGCAACTGAAGTTAATTTAGAAGAATACATTTTTATCAGTCGAATGTTCAACTACGACTTTAATCCGAGTTGAAGCTCTTGTCAGATCTTCTACTGTATTCTCTTATGTGATTTTCGGATATAGTGTGGGCTATAATCCTCTGAGTACTCGTACCGGTAGAATTAAGATTGTTTTAGTCTTAGAAGACAAGTTATGATATAAAATTAGTTTAGCCTACCCGCATATATATAGAGCTATAACAGGGACTTAAGGAGTAATTATAAGGAAGACTTCTAGTGGAACACAGACACCTATTGACAATTTCTGCAATTACAAAAAATCAGCAGCGATTTCTGTAATTTCTATAAAATACTAAATTACAGTTCACACCACTAAACAACTACAATTGCACTTTGACCCATAATCTCAAGACCATCTAGCAATGCACTTGTTATTAAATGCTTACTATTTCTCCCTACGTTAAGATTCTGATACCCGCCAATTAAATTTAATTATTGACAATTTTAATTTAATCGACATCTTGATATTCCTTAAACCCTTCCACTTAACTTATTTGGCCATCGAATAATTAAATCTACTTGCAGGGTTTGGCTCGGTTAAAACTAATAAGCTTCCTTAAGGGGGTATCGTCAATCTCGATCATTCGAAATGTGGATTCCGTCAATAATAAATATTTACTTTGTAAATAATACCTCTATCCAAATCACCGAAAATATAGACCCATGTAAGATCGAACCCTCTAATGAATCAAAACAATGAATAGTAAATATATGAAAATCAATAATTATTTCAGAATTAAGTGGATATACACTATTCATAATAACTTTGGGGTGCGAATTAATTTATAAAGTCAGTATAAAATTAATTACCCCAAATGTCCCATTCAATACACACAAAGTGTACTGACACAGAAAGTCAGAACAATAGACGACGCTATTATCTGTTTCCTATAACAAAGACACGCCTACTAAAACTCTGTGCCACAGTCGTACTGATGGTATGTCTATTTCTATTTAAATTGTGAACATAAAACTTATATTCTACAAGAACCTAAAATCTGATATTCTGTGTGTAAGTCATACTTTACACACCAGATTAAATACTATACAGAATATTCGACATCCATGCATAATAAAGAAATGGTATGCATACATTACTTGTAAATATTATCATAAAATAGAAAATTAATTTTATTAAAATAAAATTAAATATTAAAAATATGATTTCCAGTATACCAACCCTAATAATATTCAACCATGTTGACTAGTTCTGAAGAAGAAAAATGTATGTCAAAAGCATAGAGAACTTAAATATAAGTATCTAACCTGATGTTAGGATCCTTCAGTTAGGTGATGATCTGGGCTTGATGTCCTTTGATAATGTCCTAAATTTGTAACCATCAACATTCAGGTCATATTTTGCTCAGTCATAGGAATCCATGAATCATACAATCAGACACACACAAATCAAAATAAAAAAAAAATCAAACCTTTGTAGTTATGTCATTTTCACTCTCCAACTTGGGAAGCTTTGAACGTCAGCTTCTTTTAATCCAATTTAGAGAGTAACCATGACTTTATAATTATTCACGGCTAATCACATAGAATGTAGTAACCATGACTTTACAATTATTTTGGAGCATAAGTCAAGATACGGAAAAGTCTCATAAAGCCTGAAGAAAATATAACTAGCCAGCAACAATAACATAAATGCAGTAGTGAGAAGGTTCTGTATAACGCACTAGAGAAGGAGGTAACAGCTAGGAAAAGCCTTATGGGAGAGCTTCTCTCTCTAGAGAAAGCTCTCCCCAAGGGCTTTGATGTGTGCTCAACTGAGCGATTTTCCATGGTTTTGTGAAGTGCTAGAATAGAGCACTTCAAATGGCGGTTCATGAAGATGCTACCAAAGTTGATGGATAATTGTAGACACCCCAATTTGACCCCGCCTAATCTTAGATGAATACGATGATGAAGATAGATGGAATAGCGCCTTAGTACGATCCTCGAAAAGTGATTCAAGCTCGGTATTTGAACTCGGAACCTTCAAACCAATGAAATTCTAACAAACCATCGAAACTTGCTGCCTAAGTAAGGCGACTGCCAACTCTCATTGTGGCGACTGCCATAGAACTTTGTAGAAACTCCAGCCAAAAGTGGCGACCGCCACCTTTCATCATTACAACCGCCAACTTCCATTGTGGCGACTGCTGTAGAACTTTGTGAAAACTTTCAAAAACATGGCGAATGCCAACTTGCATCATGGCGACTGCCAACTCCAAATGGCCTGACGTGTCCCAAAACGTGGTAACGCCTCATTGGTTGAAGAATTCTATAAATACCGTACCCCAGCGTACGTTTTCAGGATGAATTTTGAGTGAGAGAGACTCTGTCGATACGTCAAGCGATCCTGAACCCCGGCGCCGAAGTCCTGCCGAAATATCGGGTCCCGAACTTGCAATACCTATATTTGGAGTATTAGTTTGGAATCAGCACCCGAGGATTAAAGCGCATTCCCCAATATGAGGATTCCACGATTCAGGTACTTTGTTTGGATCCCCGGTCTTTTTAACTCCAATTCCTCTCTCTTGGAGTGATCGGGTTAAAATTTAATTTCAATTTGCATGTTCTTTCCTTTTGTATAAGTTAATCTTGTTTATTTCATATAATTTAATTATTTTCTTTATTTCTTAAATTGTTAATTCCTTCTCACTCATAATTAACACATTATAATTTTCATTTGTATTCATTAAATGGTGATAATATATTTTGACAATTACAACTCAATGATATTGTTAATTGTGGTAATAATGCACCTACATTTATGTAAATTTAATAATTAATATATATAATATTTCACATTTAAGATAAATAGTTGTTTTTAATTTCTTTTATCTTTATAGTATTAGTTTAATTTTTTAGCATTTATTTAGTTGTTCTAATTTGCTCTTAATAGTAGTCTAGTTCATTTTCTTTTCTTGTAACATTAATGCTTCATTTTATTTTTGGTTTAATATTCTTCATTGGTCTTTATTTTTTATTTTCTTATTTTATCTAGTAGTGTAATTTTTCTTTTTCTAGCATCTTATTTTCTTTCTTATAATATAGTTTTATTTTTTTTTTCTCTTTTCTTTTCCCTAATGCTAATGCTCCCTTTTATTTTTCTTTTAACCTAATTTTTTTTCTAGCTTCTTCTATTTTCTTTTATTTTTTTTAATTAATATAATCCATCTTTCTAATCTTTTATTTTCATAGCTTTAATAGAGCTCCATTTAGTATCTCTTTTTCCGCAATGTTAGTGTTTATTTTTTCAT
>JAOTRH010117687.1:0-14967 GCA_034768845.1 Heliamphora exappendiculata
TAAGATCGCACCCTCTAATGAATCAAAACAACGAATATTAAATATATGCAAATCAATAATTATTTTCGGATTAAAAGAATAAGTAGTATACATAATTACATTGGCGTGTGAATTAATTTATATAGTTAGTAATCAGTACAAAATTAATTACTCCAAATGTCCCGTTCAATACACACAAAGTGTGCTACCACAGGGAGTCGGAACAATATACGACACTATTATCTGTTCCCCGTAACCAAGGCAGGCCTACTAAAACTCTGTGGCACAGTCGTACCGATGGTATGTCAATTTTCATCTAAACTGTGAACATAAAACTTATATTCTGCAAGAACCTAAAATTTGATCTTCTATGTGTAAGTCGTACTCTATATACTAGATTAAATACTATACAAAATATCAGACATCCATACATAACAAATAAATGATATATGTACATTGCTCATAAAAATACTCATAAAATGAAAAATTAATTTTATTAAAAATAAAATTAAATACTAAAAACATAGTTTTCAGTATACCAACCTTAACACAGGGTTCAGCACAGCCTGTTACTGCTAGTACACAGACACAGGTAGTGCTTCGTCGTAGTGGGAGGGTTGTTCATTAACCTGACCGGTATATGTTATTGGGAGAGTCTTTTGATAGGATCCCGACAGAACTGGATACCGATCTATGTAACTACAATGAAACACTACAAGACAAATATGCAGATCTTTGGCAAAGGACTATGAATTCAGAGATGGAATCTATATATTCCAATTAAGCCTGGGAACTTGTATAACGACCCGAAGGGATAAAACCCATTGGATGCAAGTGGTTCTACAAGAAAAAGAGAGGAGTAGACGGAAAGGTTAAAACCTTCAAAGCTAGGCTTGTTGCTAAAGGGTTCACTTAGAAAGAATGGATCGACTATGAAAAAATCTTTTCACCGATAGCCATGCTTAAGTCTACCCATATTCTCTTATCCATTGCCGCGCATTTCGATTACGAAATCTAGAAAATGGACATCAAGACAGCTTTCCTTAACGGAAGTCTTGACGAGTGTATCTATATGATACAACCATACGAATTCATTGCAAATGGTCAGGAGCACATGTTGTGCAAGATTAAGAGATCCATTTATGGATTTAAGAAGGCATTGAGGTCTTGAAACACTCGGTTTGATTAATCTATAAAGTCTTATGGTTTTGATCAAAGTTCAAATGAGTCCGATGTGTACAAGAAGTGTGACGAAAGCGTGATGATCTTTCTAATACTTTATGTAGACGATATCTTGCTCATCAGAAATAATGTGGGGACATTATCTACGGTTGAAGCATGGTTATCTGAGCAGTTCGATATGAAGGACTTGGGAGAAGTCAATCACATCCTTAGGATCAAGCTTATGCGAGATCAAAAACAAAAGATGCTGGGCTTGTCACAAGCAAAGTATATCGATGATATCCTTACTCGTTTTAGCATACGGGATTCCAAGAAAGGGTTTTCCCCTTTCAGGCATGGAATTACTTTATCCAAGGACCAGTTACTTAAGACACCAGATGAGATAGAGAAGATGAAAGTGATTTTTTATGCTTCGATAGTAGAAAGCCTCACGTATACTATGCTTTGCACTAGACCCGACATCTGCTTTGCCATTGGTATGGTTAACAGATATCAGTCTAATCCAGGACATGAGTATTGGACTGCGGTAAAAAATATAATCAAGTACTTGAAAAGGACTAAAAATTATATGCTGGTTTACCAGGAAAACAGTCTAGTATCTTTGTGGTACACAGACTCAGATTTTCAGTCAGACATAGAGCTTGCATCAGGAGACAACCTTGTAGATTCTTTACAAAGTGTTTACCGGCTGAGACTTTTGATAGTCATGTAGAGGGTATGGGAGTCAGATGTAGGGCAACATGGTTTTAAGTATAAGTGAGATATTGTTAGGGTTAGTATACTAAAAACTATATTTTTAGTATTTAATTTAATTTTAATAAAAATAATTTTTCATTTTATGAGAATATTTATGAGTAATATATACATATCATTTATTTGTTATGAATGAATGTCTAATATTCTGTATACTATTTAATATAGTGTGTAGAGTACGGTTTGCAAACAGGAGACCAGATTTTAGATTCTTGTAGAATATAAGTTTTATGTTCACAGTTTAGAAGAAAATGAGCATACCATCGGTACGACTGTAACACAGAGTTTTAGTAGGTCTGTCTTGGTTACGGGGAACAAATAAGCGTCGTTTATTGTTCTGACTCTCTGTGCCAGTACACTTTGTGCGTATTGAACGAGATATTTAGAGTAATTAATTTTGTACAGACTACTTACTATATAAATTAATTCACACCCCAAGGTTATTATGAATAGTTCTTATTCTCTTAATCCTGAAATAATTATTAATTTGTGTATATTTAATATTCGTTATTTTGATTCATTAGAGAGTGCAATCTTATATGGGTTTTATAATCCCGGTGAGTTAGATAGTGGTATTATTTATATAAAAAATATTAATTATTGACGGAATCCACGTTTCGAAAATTGAGATTGACGATACCCCCTTAAGGATGCTTATAGAATTTGATCGGGCCAAACCCTGCAGGTGAATTTAATTATAAGGCGGTCAAATAAGTTAAGCGGAAAAGCTTAAGAAATATCAAGATGCCGGTTAAATTAAATTTTCAGTAATTGAATTTAATTGGCGGATATCGAGAATCTTAACGTGGAGTGAAATGGTAAGCATTTAATAACAGGAGCTCAATGCAAGATGGTTTTGAGATTATGGGTCAGAGTGCAATTATAGTTCTTTAGTGGTGTGAATTGTAATTCAGTATTTTATAGAAATTGCAGAAACCACTACTAGTTTTCCATAATTACAGATACCGCTATGTGTCTTTCTTTAATTGCAGAAACTGTTGGTAAGTGTTTGTGTTCCACTAGAAGTCTAACTCATAATTACTCTCCAGGTCCTTGCTGTAGCCCTATATATACACGAATAGGTTGAACCAGTTTGAGATTGATAGCTCATATATCATTATCATTATGATATTATTTTTGTCTTTCAAGACTTAAATATATCATGATTCTGTCGGTACGAGTTTTCGAAAGATCGTAGCCCACACTACGTTCAAGGATCGCGTAAGGGAATACAGTAGAAGATCTAACTGGACCTTCAACTTGGAATCAAGTCGTAGTTAAAGAATGGATCGACAAAAGGTATTCTTCTAAATTAACTTTGGTTGCACAGGTTTTTTTTGATTGTTTAACGTCAAAATTTTTATCTAGAGCCCGTTTCAGCGTTTGTCCGTCTTAGTTAATTTTTATCGATAATCATTTTTCAAAAATAATGACCTTGGCAGTATTACCTCCAACACTAATGAGATAGAGAAGATAAAGATAATTTCTTATGCTTCGGCAGTAGAAAGCCAAATGTATGCTATGCTTTTTACTAGACCTGATATCTATTTTTCCGTTGACATGGTTATCAGATATCAGTCTAACCCAGGGGAAGAACATTGGACTGCGGTAAAGAATATAATCAAGTACTTGAAAATGACTAGGAATTATATGTTGGTTTACCATGCAAAAAGTCCAGTACCTTTAGGGTACACAAACTCGAATTTTTAGTCAAACAAAGAATCCCATAAATCTAACTCAGGATATGTGTTTACCTAGGGAGGTGGAGTTATAAGTTAGAGGAGTATCAAGCAATCATGTATTGTTGATTCCACCATGGAGGCCGAGTACTTGGCAGCTCCTAAACCAGCCAAGGAAGCCGTTTGGGTCAAGAACTTTCTATTGGATCTAGATGTGGTACCTTCAGTTCAATCAGCTATTACACTTTATTGTGATAATAGCGGAGAAATTACAAACTCGAAGGAACCAAAAATTCGCAAGAAATGAAGACACATTGAGTGTAAGTATCACATGATACGAGAAATTGTACAGTCAAATGTATGGCAGTCATTAGAGGGCATGGCAATCAGATGTATTGCAGCATGATTTTGAGTATAAGTGGGAGATTGTCAAGGTTCTATACTAAAAATCATGAATTTTATTTTGATTTTAGTATTTAATTTTATTTTAATAAAATTATTTTTTTATTTTATGAGAATCTTACTGAGCAATGTATGCAATATCATTTCTTTAATGTTATGTATGGTTGTCATTTATTCTGTAAAGTATTTAATCTGGTGTGTAGAGTATGGTTTGCTCACAGAAGACTAGATTATAGGTTCTTGTGTAATATAAGTTTTTGTTCACAGTTTAGATGAAAATGAATAAACATCGGTATAATTGTAACACAGAATTTTAATAGGCCTGTCTTGGTTACAGGAAACAGATGATAGTGTCATCTACTATTTCGAGTCGCTATGCTAGTACACTTTGTGTGTATTGAATATGACCACATTGGGGTAATTAATTTTATACTCACTATATAAATTAATTCACACCGCAAGATTATTATGAGAGTGCTCATACTCTTAATCTCAAAATAATTATTATTTGCGTATATTTAATATTCGTTGTTTTGATTCGTTGAATGGTACGATCTTTTATGGGTCTATAATCCCAATGAGTTGGATAGCGATATTAATTATATGGTGAATATTAATTATTGACGAAATTAACATCCCGGTTGTTTGGAATTGACGATACTCTTTTAAGAAAATTTATAAGTTTTGACCGGGCCAAACCCTATAGGTGGATTTAATTATCCGGCGGTCAAATAAGTTATGTAGAAAGGCTTAAGGTATTTTAAAGATGTTGATTAAATTAAATTGTTAATAATTAAATTTAATTGACGGGTATCGAATGTGTTAACGTGGGGAGATAAGTTAAGCATTTAATAACAGGAGCTCAATGCAAATTGGTATTAAGATTATGGCTGAGAGTGCAGTTACAGTTCTTTAGTGGTATGAACTGAAATTTAGTATTTTATAAAAATTACAAAAACTACTGAGAGTTTTGCATATTTATGAAAATCGCTAGATGGGTATCTGGGTTACACTAGAAATCTATGTCATAATTACTCCATAGATCCTTACTGTAGTGCTATAAATGTGAGGGTAGACTGAACCAGATTCATAAGTTGTCTTCCAAGACAAAGGTTGCCCAGGTTCTGCCGGTTTTAGTTCTCGAATGATCGTAACCCACACTACGTTTGAGAATCGCATCAGGAATACAGTAGAAGATCTGATCAGAGCTTCAACTCAGGAAATCAAAGTTCGTAATTATAGAATCAACCAAAAAGTATTCATCTGAATTAACTGTGGTGGCACGAGTTTTATTTTTCATCGTTCGATATTAAATTTTTTATATCAGGAGTCTGTTTCAGCGATTGCCCGTTCAATTTTTTATTTTTTTTAAAATCGTTTACAAATCAATAATTTTTGCAGTTTGCCTCCAACACCACCTTCCAAGGTAAACACATACCCTAAGGTAAACTTACAAAATTTTTCGTCTAACTGAAAGTTCGAGTCTATGTACCCTAAAGGTACTACATATTTTCCTGGTAAACTAACATATAATTCCTAATCCTTTTCAGGTACTTGATTATATTCTTTACGATAGTCCAATGCTCCTGCTCTAAATTAGACTAATATCTGCTAACCATGCTAACAGCAAAGCAGATGTCGAGTATAGCATACATAAGGCTTCCTACTGCCAAATCATAAGGAACCGCATTTATCTTCTCTATCTCATCAGGTGTCTTAGAACACTAATCCTTGGATAAAGTGATTCCATGCTTAAAAGGGAGAAACCCTTTTTTAAAATTCTGCATGTTAAAACGAGTAAGGATGTCATCGATATAGTTTACTTGTGATAAGCCCAACATCCTTTGTTTTCATCTTGCAAAAGCTTGATCCTAAGGATATGACTGGCTTATCTCAAGCTTTCATTTTAAACTGCCTAGATAATCATACTTTTACCGAAGATAACACCCTACATCATTTTCGATGAGTAAGATATCATCTACATTAAGTACTAGAAAGACTACCATGCTTCTGTTATGCTTCTTGTACACATATGACTCATTGGTACTTTGATCAAAATCATAAGACTTTATAGCTTGATCAAATTGAGTATTTTAATACCTCGATTTCTTCTTAAGTCCATAAATGGATCTTTTAAACTTGCACAACATGTGCTCCTGGTCCTTTGCTATAAAATCATCTGATTGTACCATATAGATACATTTGTCAAGACTTCCGTTAAGAAAAGTTGTCTTGACATCGATTTGTCAAATTTTGTAATCGAAATGTGCCATAATGGATAATAGAATCTGGATAGACTTAAGCATGGCTACCAGCAAAAAGGTTTCCTCATAATAGATTTCTTATTTCTGAGTAAATCCTTTTGCAACAAGCCTCAGCTTTGAAGATTTCAACCTTCCCGTCTGCTCTTCTCTTTCTCTTGTAGATCCACCTACATTCGATGGGTTAATCCCGTTAGGTGATTCTACAAGTTCTCAGACCTGATTTGAATACATAGATTCTATCTCTGAATTCATAATCTTTTGCCAAAGATATGCATCTTTGTCCTAAAGTATTTCATTAAAGTTACAGGGTTCGGTATTCAGTTCTGCTAGGATATTGTCAAAAGACTCTCCCAAGAATATATACTGATCAGGTTGATGAATAACCCTCCTACTATGACGAGGCACTACATGCATATGTGTACTAGCAGTAACGCACTGTGCAGAATCTGAACCTTGTGTACCATTACACACATGCTCGTTTAGCATGTTAATGGTAGCACCCTGATCTGGTTCGGGATTTGCACCTGTCCTGATAATCCTCCCACTACGATGAGGCAATGGGAAATCAATGACTTGTGGTTCCTCTTCCATTCTAATGGTATTTCCTTTCAATTCTTTCAGAATAATTTTATTTTTGGGCCTGTGATGCATAATATAATCCTCTTCTAAGAATCGGGCATTGGTTCTAATAATGACCTTTTGATCCTTACGATTAAAAATTAATCACTCTTCGTTCCCTTGGGATACCTAACAAAGAAATAAACTTCTATTCTTTGTTCTAACTTACTCACATTCTCTTTCAGTGCATGTGCTGAACACTCCCAAATCTGAATATGTGACAGACTAGGCTTGCGCCTGTCAAGATTGTATACTAAAAATCATGAATTTATTTTTTATTTTAGTATTTAATTTTATTTTAATAAAATTAATTTTTTTATTTTATGAGAATCTTAATGAGCAATGTATGTAATATCATTTCTTTAATGTTATGCATTATTGTACTTTACTCTATACAGTATTTAATCTGGTGTGCAGAGTACGACTTGCACACAATAGATCAAATTATAGGATCTTGCTGAATATAACTTTGGTTCACAGTTTTAATAAAAATGTACAAACCATTGGTATAACTATAACACAGAATTTTCGTAAGTCTGTCTTGGTTACAGAGAGTAGATAATAGCGTCGTCTATTTTTCTGACTCGATATGCTAGTATACTTTGTTTGTATTAAATATAACCACATTTGGATAATTAATTTTATACTGATTATATAAATTAACTCATACCCCAAGGTTATTATGAGTATTTATACTCTTAATTCTAAAATAATTATTATTTGCGTATATTTTATATTGTTATTTTTAATCATTAGAGGATGTGATCTTTTATGAGGTTATAGTCATAGTAAGTTGGATAGCGGTATTAATTATATGATGAATATTAATTATTGATAGAATTCATGTTTTGATTGTTCGGGATTGACAATATCCCCTTAAAGAAACTTATAGGTTTTGACCGGGTCAAATCCTACAGGTGGATTTAATTATTCCGCGATCAAAGAAGTTAAACGAAAAGACTTAAAAAATTTTAAAGATGTCGATTAAATTAAATTATAGTAATTAAATTTAATTGGCAGGTATCGAAAATCTTAATGTGGGGGGAGATGAGTTAAGTATTTTATAATAGAAACTCAATGCAAATTGGTCTTAAGATTATAGCTACGAGTGCAGTTACAGTTCCTTAGTGGTATGAATTGTAATTTAGTATTTTATAAAAATTACAAAAACGGCTGTAGGGTTTTCATAATTACAGAAATCGCTGTAAAGATTGCATATTTACGAAAATCACTAGATGGGTATTTGGGTTACATTAGATATCTAGGTCATAATTACTCCGTAGGTCCCTACTGTAGCCCTATAAATATGCGGGTAGGCTGAACCAAATTCATAAGTTATTTTTCAAGACTAAGGTTATCCAAATTCTGCCGGTTTCAACTCTCGAAGGATTGTAGTCCACACTATGTTTGGGAATTGCATCAGGAATACAGTAAAAGGTCTGACCGGAGTTTCAACTCAGAAAATCAAAGTTCGTAGTTGGAGAATCAACCAAAAGATATTCATCTAAAATAACTGTGGTGGCACGGATTTTATTTTTGATCGTTCGACATCAAGAAAAATTTATCTGGAGCATGTTTTACCAATTATCGTCCAATTTTTATTTTTAAAAAAATTATTTACAAATCAATAATCATGGCAGTTTTTCTCCAACAATTGGTATTAGAGTCGTTTTGATTATGTTTACGATTAATCGAGGGGCCGGGTAGATTTAGGATTGTGCTAAATTTATTTTGCAAGCGTTCTAATCCAAGTTTTATGATTATTATTTTATTTATATTTGATTGAATGGTTGAATGATAATTATAATTTATTTTTTAATCACGAGGATTGATCGTGATAGTTTAAACTTTTTTAGTTCGAATGTGAGCCTTTTGGACATAGGTTTTTGATATAAATACTTCTATTTTTTTTAAATATTATTTAGAATATTTAAAAATATGTTTGAATAACTAAGAATACAAAGAACAGGCGGCGGCATAACCGGTGACATCGGTGATGGTTTTTGGTGGATCGAGTCATGGATCGCGGTGATTTTTACACAGTTTTGAAATAAGATTTTTTGGTAAGTTTTCTGTGGATTTTGTGCAGTAAAAATAGCAGCAAAATAGGTTTGAAAACAACAGCAAAAACAACCCACAAGGCGACAGTTTTGGTCGGTGGCTCAGGGCCTATTTTTGGCATGGTTTTGCGAATTTTTTAGGAAGAGTTTTGAGCAATTTTTTAGGCATAAAATAGCAGTAAAATAGGCTAGAAAATAGTTTAAGAACATGACAAAAACCTAATGCAAAAATAGTTAAAAAAATGGCAGCATGGGCGGCAGCAATAGCTGGCTTTTGGGCTATTTTGGGACTTCATTTTGATGCTTTTTGGGATTATTTTTGAGGCATTTTTTGAGACATCATATTTTTGGATATCAGTGCTAAAATCAGTGAAAAATGAGAGCCCAAACAACCACAGAACAAACTAAAACAAGAGGCACAATAGCAACAGCGGTGGGCGGTGCGACGTAGCGACTTCTCGGGCTTTTGATGGCTGTTTTCAGACTGTTTTCGAATTAGATTTTTTTACAAAAATATGGTATATTTCGTTAGTTGCGTTTCAAAGAAAAAAGAAATGAAAACAAAGTTCGAATGAGGCCGGAACCGTCTTGGGAAGTTGGCAGTGCAGTACTGTTGCAGGGCAGCAGCATTTGTTGTGTTTTGACAGCCATCGAAGGTAATTTTTTGGGCTATTTTCGACCATTTTTTTGATAGAAAAGTAATATATTTTATTGGCTATGCTCTAGAAAAAATAGAGACGAAAACGGAGCTTGGATGAGGCCAAAACAACCTCGGGAACTTGTCGACACAGGCTGGCGATGGGCTGGTGGTTTGGCCGGCGGTGGTGGCTGATGGTTTGGGGCCTTGACGGCTATTTTTCTGATGATAACTGATATAAGATGTGTTATATATCTATAACACTGATTATCGAAGAATCCTGATAGGATTCAGATGCGGATAAGCAGCTTTCTATAAGAATTGAAAAATTAGAAACTTATCTGTTTGCAGAAAACTGAAACACTTTAGAGTTTTATTTTGATCATCAAATCAGGATATATACATATCTTGCATTTATATTCTTTTAAACTGTGTGGATGTTGTATATCTATTTTATATATTTCTGTTAATTTAATTAATTTAAAAAATTTAATTTTAATTAAAATGTGTGATGTAAAAATAAAATAATTGAATGCCTTTAATCACTACCTTAACTGAAAAGTTAAAAAAAATACTACGCATTTATAAGATATTTTATTTGTTATATATTAAAACACGTAAATATGGTTTGACAAATCGAAATCTTTGGAATCATATACATGAAAATATATTTTGAATTTTTTCAAATCATGTAGTTTCAAAATTAGTAAATTTATTTTAATTAAACAGATTTTTATAACCCTAAAAAATATTTTAAAAATCTAAGTGGAAGAGAGAATTTATTTATAAATAAATCATGCGGTCTCCATCACCAGTTTATAGGTGATGTAATTAATTCTATGTGTTGAAAATATAGCCCTCCTCCCCATCGGACAAGATTAATTGTGATATTGCCAGTACGAACCTTCTTTAGAGTTAATTCTCGATAATTATTAGTGTAGATCACTTCTCCATCTGAATGGTTCATTGCAAAACGATTGATTTAGGATTAGGTGGTGGTTAACACTTAGCTGTAAATAATAGTGTCATCTCCATATGAGTCACTGCTATTATTTTTTGGACCGTAATTATGTCAGCTATTAATAGAAATTAGCCTGTCTAGACAAACGATAGATAGTAGATGTCCTCCCATCGAGACATGCTATTCATAAGGTACCAAGGCTGCTGGCAAATTTTTTTTTAAAATGATAGAGAGAATCAATTTTAAAATAAATTTAAAATTTTGCTCATCATAATTAACGGTGATTTTTTATTATGTGATTCTTGTAATTAAAATGGCGTTTAATTCACTTGTTAATGTACTTAAAAGGAACAAACTAACATGATCGAATTTTCTTGACTTGAAATATAACTTAGATATAGCTTTAACTACCAAGGGTATTCGTTCAATGCCAAAAAATGTGTTTATTTCTTAAAAGGGTTCTTCCTCTAGGCCGAAAGGATTGAAGAAAAAAAAAGATTCAAAGACAAGATGACATGATTTTCAGGGTAGTTAGTGCCATGCACTGGTGTGAAAAAGCTGAAATGTAGCTGTTTTCACTGCAATTAGACACGTTACTAGAAAAAATAATATCCAGTTTATCTCAACAAGTTGAACAATCAGGGTAAGTTTTGTTCACTGGTTGTGAAAACATGTTTAGCGGTGTTATCAATCGGTATATGATGTGTAGATACAGGAACCACTAATCATATCTATAATTCATTGTAGGGGTTTTAGAAAATCCAACAACTTAGTGACCGAAAGATTTACCTACATATGGGGAATAATACAAAAGTGACAACAGTTGTAGTGAGAGATGTTACTCTCAGTTTTAGTAGAGATCAGATTTTAGTAGAGATCAGGTTTTAATATTAAGAAATTGTCTTTATGTACTTTTCATTAGAATGAACTTAGTTTTCGTTTCTAGATTGGTTAAAGACGGATATTTCATTTATTTTAATAACTCTATGGTTATTAAGGATAATAAACGAGTTATTTGTTCTGGTACATTGGTGAATTCATCTTTATGTTATTACTCCAATCTCTTCTACACTATGACTTACTGAATTGAATAACACATCTTGTCACGCCCCAAACTCCAAGCCACATGAAACACCCACAAGCAACCAAACATAACACACAACCCAAGAACACACTCTTAATATAAAACATACATGCATTTTATATAACCGTCCAAAGGCTTAAATTACACTGTTCCAACACTAGAAAAACATGTAATCATACATGATAAGGAAAGAACAAAAATGAAAATTACAGCTCTTCTACATCTCCAGCAACCTCGGATCAACCTGCATAATCGGTACCTGAAAAATATTTCAAATCCCACACCGTAAATCAAAGCTCAGCAGAAACTAGACAAGCATGCAATATAAACAAAATATGCTTGGATAACGAGGTGCAATTTTTGACTCACACGAGCCATAAAAATAGTTTTATATCTGAACTCATACGAGCTTCAAAAGAAAATAGTTAAAAAATTGATTTTATATGAGGACTTCCAAGAACCTCAGGGAAAATAGTTTTGAAAATGATTTTGTATCACGACTCTTCAGAGCCTAGAAAATAACTTGATGCATAGATATAGTACAATGCTTCACCAGCAAAGATAGACTCCTACGAGCCACGACTCCCACGAGCCTCACATGTAACACAGAACTGACTCTCACAAGCCTTAAACAGTCCTAACACATAGATAAAGATCCCTACTCAAACGCACAGCCACGGGATAAAACCACATAACACGGGATAAAACCACACACCACGGGATAAAATTGTATACCACAAGGTAAAACCGTACACCACGGGATAAAATCGAACACCACGGGATAAAACCGCATACCACGAGATAACACTGAACACTACGAGATAACACCAAATCAACATATGCATAAACAAAGCTAATTAGAGTTCTGTAAGCACAAAAGCACGTATAACCATGACATTCTACATTGCGACACCACATAATCGAACACGATATCACATGCCACACACCCATCATCCGCTCACCCGAATGATCCGTCCACTCACCGAGACAACCAGCGATGCAGAAAATCAAAACCTAACCCGGAGATCAACACTAGAATCTCCTCCAAAATGGTTCTCACTAGAAGCCACCTTTAAAATAAACAACAGATCCACACGACCCGCACCCACGATGCACCAACCACCAACACACAACCGTGCCTCAACACCTCGCATGACGTGACCAACACCCTCTCTGCGACTTCAATTGATAGGATCTCATAATCCAACCAACTAAAAATCACTAGAGGAGAGCACTCGATCGAGCCCCATAACCCAATCGACTGAGAGGACATCAAACCATACAAACCTAAACCACCAAACGCCCAACACAGGGCCTAGTCGACTGGAACCCCACCCAGTCGACCAAAACATGCTACTGGAATCTCACAAAAAAGCCCCAAAAACACAGGTCAGTCGACTGACCTCAAGATCCAGAAGACTGACCCCCTAGTTCAGTCGAGTGAACCTAGGTGAAAACCAACCCCGAGCAATATTTCAGCCCTCAAAACTCCAAAACGAAGCCTCTAAACTCCCATTCAACACCCTCGGACATACATACACCGAAGCCTAACACCAAAACCTAGAAAGAAACACCCGAAACACGAATTCATCCAATCGAAATTGACAAAAAATGGTTTTGAACTCCAAAACCCAACGTTTGAAACATAAAGCGATTTCATGCATTTTAAAATGGTAAAAGCAGACACGATTACATGTAGCACCCTTATAAGACATGAGAGTCTAAGTTCCTACCTCGTTGAGTTGAAAACTCAATGCCTCAATCCACGTGTAAAATTAAACTTTTTCAGAATAAAATTTTTTCTAGATGAATGCGTAACCCACCGTGTCAATAGCAGGGATCCGCTGTTGGATCATTGAAAACTGAGCCTCGATCTCCTGAGAAGTTAGAGAGAAGGCAGAGAGAAAAAGAAAAAACTTAGTGAAGAAGTTTTTAAAATATTTTTTGAAAATATCTAATGCCAGATGTTTATAAGCTACGAAAACATCTTTTTTTTTAAAACCTGCGTCATAATGGCTAACGACCATAAAAACTATCCCCGCATGCATATCTAAACCCGAACATGCATAAAAATGCATATAAACATGCTAAAACAAAAATGGTAAACACGCATCGAAAAATGTCAAAAAAAGGGGTCAAGGTCTCACAACTCTACCCCCCCTAAGGAGATTTCGTCCCCAAAATTCAGTACAAGGTCAAAGAAAATAACTACGTCGATCGCAATTGACACAAGCATAAGAGGTAAGCAGTCAAACCATTCGTAGGATATAGTCAAACAAGGTCAGGCATCCTATACAACGGCCAACTATCTCAAAAACACGAGATCTACAACTTACCCAGCCGTCACAATTGCTGTCTCAGCACAGCACACCACCGACAGAGTCCATCAGCAACCCCTAACAAATGAAATGAAAAACACTGGCCCAAAGCCTGCATACTCAGAAAGTACCTCTACTCAAAGAAGATCATCAGGCACGACCAGTGCCTTGGAAGAACTAGGAGCTGTAAGTGCATACGCTCATGTTGGAATGCGAAAGAAAAAAAATAAGAACCGACGCCGTGACCGTAAAAAATGGCGCATGCGTTTTTCATGAAAAACGGTAACAATGAACTGATATATTATAATTAAATATACCTTCAAGAAACTTGAACAAGTTTCTTTGATGCAGAACAACGATCCGAGACGACCCAATGATCTTCTCACGTACATCCCGACGTACACGACGATCCGGCGAGTGGACACCGATTCGGATCTTCGTGTTTTTCTCCTTTTGATTTCTATCTCACACCTCTCTCTCAAAGCAAAAATAAATTCACAATGGGAGAGTGAAGGGGGCGGCGGCTAGAGCTAGGGATTAAGTTAGTTTTTGGCTCCTTGTGATATATTTTAATACATCACTTGAGATATCTTTGGAAACTATATCTCTTTTTTCTAAAACCAAGGAGGAGATATATTTTTCCATTGAACAACCTCCTATCCCCTATTAGGGCCGTCCACCTAGGGAGTGATCCCTAGGTGTGCCAAATTCTAAAACCGCCATCCATTATTTAATTTAATCCCTGAATGTTCCCGGCGGCTAAATCGACATTCAAATTAAATTTAAATAATTACCGAAATCGATAAGAAAAATATTCGTGCGTAAAATGGGCTACATGAGGGATCACGAGGAAGTATAGGACTCGGGCTAACCGTATAAGAAAATCGGATATCCCTAACTGTGTCCCCGAGTTAGATCCTTTCTCGCACGGACCAGAACTTATTCCACTAAATGTCCTGACTGAACTCCCGGCCCTAACTCAAATTATGTCTTGAGTTTTCAATTATCAAATGCACTGAATTCTCCCCAC
>JAOTRH010117698.1:0-14967 GCA_034768845.1 Heliamphora exappendiculata
TATCCATGCATAACATTCGAAGAAATGATATTGCATACATTGTTCATTAAGATTTTCATAAAATGAAAAATAATTTTATTAAATAATAAAATTAAATACTAAAATCAATAAACCCCATAGTTTTTAGTAGACAATCTTGACAATCTCCCACTTATACTCAAAACCATGCTGCTATACATCTGACTCCCATGCCCTCTGCATGACTGTTAAAAATCTTACCCGATAGGCTCTTTGTAAAAGAATCTACAAGGTTGTCCCCTGATGCAATCTTGTTTACAACAACATCACGCCTCTGTACAATTTCTCGTATTAGATGATACTTATGCTCAATGTGCTTCATTTCTTATGAATTCTTGGCTTCTTCGAGTTTGCAACCGCTCCGTTATTGTCACAATAAAGAGTAATAGTTGACTAAACTGAAGGCACTACATCTAGATCCAACAAGAAGTTCCTGAGCCAAACAGCCTCTTTGGCTGCTTCAGAATCTACCACATACTCGGCCTCCATAGTGGAATCAAATGCTGGACTGCTTGATACTCCTTCAACATATAGCTCCACGTCCCAAGGTAAACACATATCCTGAGGTAGACTTGCAGGAATCTTTATCTGACTGAAGTCCGAGTCTGTGTACCCCAAAGGTACTAGACTATCTATCTGATAAATCAACATATATTCCTTAGTCCTTTTTAGGTACTTGATTATCTTCTTTACCGCAATCCAATGCTCCTGTCCTAGGTTAGACTGATATCTGCTAACCATGCCAACGGAAAAATAAATGTCGGTCTTGTACAAAACATAGCATACATTAGGCTTTCTACTGCCAAAGCATAAGAAATTACCTTCATCTTCTCTATCTCATCAGGTGTCATAGGACACTAATCCTTTGATAGAGTGATTACATGCATGAAAGAGAGAAACACTTTCTTGGAATCCTATATACTAAAATGAGTAAGGATATCCTCAATATACTTTGCTTGTGATAAGTTCAACATCCTTTGTTTTCGATCTCGCAAAAGCTTGATCCCAAGAATTTGATTGGCTTCTCCCAAGTCCTTCATATCGAACTACCCAGATAACCATACTTTTACCGAACATAACACCCCTACATCGTTTTCGATGACCACGATATCATCTACATAAAGTATTAGAAAGACCACCACGCTTCTGTCACATTTTTTGTACACACGGGACTCATTTGGACTTTGATCAAAACTATAAGACTTTATGGCTTGATCAAATTGAGTATCCAAGACCTCGATGCCTACTAAAGTTCATAAATGGATCTCTTAAGCTTGCATAACAAGTGCTCCTGGCCCTTTGCTATGAAACCGTCTTGTTATATCATATGGATACACTCGTCAAGACTTCCTTATAACAAACCTAGCTTTGAAGGTTTCAACTTTCCCGTCTGCTCCTCTCTTTCTCTTGTAGATCACTTACATCTGATGAATTTTATCCCTTCAGGTGGTTCTACAAGTTTTCAGACCTAATCAGAATACATAGATTATATCTATGAATTTATAGCCTTTTACCAAAGATCTGCATTTTTGTCATGGAGTGCTTCATTGTAGTTACAGGATTTGGTATCCAGTTCTACCGGGATCCTGTCAAAAGACTCTCCTAGGAACATATACCGATCAGGTTAATGAATAACCTTCCCACTACGACGAGGTACTACCTGCGTCTGTGTACTAGTAGTAACGCGCTATGTAGAGTCTAAACCATGTGCGCCGTTACCCACATGCTCATCTAGCATGTAAATGGTAGCACCCTCATCTGGTTCAGGATCTGCACCTGTCCCGATAATCCTCCCACTACAACGAGGCAATGGGATATCAGTGATTTGTGGTTCTTCTTCCGTTCAATTGGTAATTCTCTCAATTCTTCTAGTACAATTTTACTTTTGGGTCTATGGTCCATAATATAATCATCTTCTAAGAATTGGGCATTAGTGATAACAATGACCGTCTCATCCTTTGTATTATAAAATAAATCACCATTTGTTTCCTTGGGATACCCGATAAATAAACAAACTTCTGTTCTCGGTTCCAATTTACCTGCGTTCCCTTTCAGCACATGTGCTAGACATCCCCACATCCGAATATGTCTCAAACTACGCTTGCGCTCGGTTCACAATTCTATGGGAGTAGAAGATACTGACTTGAAGATACCAAGTTTAAAATATAAGCCGTTGTCTCTAATGCAAGTCCCCAAAATAAATCGGGCAATTCTAAATCACTCATAATCGATCTTACTATCTCTATAAGAGTCTTATTCCTTCTTTCTACTACACCATTCTGCTGCGGAGTGCCTGGTGTAGTCAACTGGGATATAATCACTTTTGATGGTAAATGGTCCCTAAACTCTCCAAAGAAGTACTCGCCCTCATGATTGGATCGTAGTGATTTGATACTTTTACCCAGACGCTTTTCTGCCTCCGCCTTGAATTTTTTGAATTTCTCAAAGCATTCAGACTTACGGTGCATCAGGTAAATGTATTCATACCTTGAGTAGTCATCAATGAAACTGACAAAATACTCAAAGTCACCTCTAAGCTGGATTGTCATAGGACCACACACGTTAGAGTGAACTAGTTCCAACGGTTCTTTTTCTCTATAACCTTTAGCCGAAAAGGACTTCTTGGTCATCTTTCTCTCTAAGCAGGACTCACATACTGAAAGTACCTTCACTTTCAATGAACTCAAAGATCTATCTTCTACCAGTCTATTTATCCTTTTAAGATTAATATGACCCAAACGTAAGTGCCAAAAAAACGTTCAGTTCATTAAAGAATGATCATTTCTCTTATATGGTAAATTAAATGTGTTATTCAATTCAATTAGTTATAGTGTAGGAAAGATGAGAGATATAACATACAGATTATCCACCAATGTATCAGAACAAAAAAACGTTTATTTTTCTTAATAACCACAGAGTCATTAAAATAAACAGAATATTTATTCTTTACTAAATTTGAAATTGAAATTAAATTTCTTCTAATAGCAGGTACATAAAGACAATCTTTTAAAAGTAAAATTCTATCTCTAGTAAAACTAAGAGTGCCATCTTCTACTGCAACTGCTGCTACCCTAGTATTATTACCCATATGTAGGTAAATTTTCACATCACTGAGCTGCCTGATTTTCTAAAACGCCTGCAAAGAATTGTAAACATGATTAGTGGCTTCCGTATCTACACACTAGGTTCCGGTAGATAATATTGCTAAACATGTTTCAACCACTAGTGAACATAAATTACCTAACTTGTTCTGCTTATTGAGAAAACCTAGATACTACTTTTTCAAATTTCCCAACCGGTTAAAGTGATAGCACTTGCCTCTCAGCTTCTTCACACCAACTTTTAGCCCCTTGGCTGCTTTTAGACACGTGTCTCCCTGTTTCTAAAATTTTTTCTTCTTTATGCCTTTCGATTTAGAGGAAGAACCTTTTTTAGTTACATGCACACTACTTAGCTTCCTAAAAACAACCTTAGCTACTTGAAATTTCTTTAAGAAGTTTAGCCAATGAAAACCTGAGCTTATTCATGGAAAATTTAGGTAGAACTGCTTAAAGCTATCAGGCAGTGACTGGAATATAATATCGACTTGGGTTTCTCCTGTTGGAGGCAATCTACCAAGATCATTGATTTGAATACGATTTTTCGATAAAAAATTACTAGAGAGACAATCGCCGAAATAGGCTCCAAATAAAAAAATTTTAACGATCAAAATAAAATTCGTACTTCCAAAGTTAGATTCGGGATTATACTTTCGAAATCTAGTAGATTGATTTTGGTTATTGTAATAACAATGAATATGAATCTTTCGAGTTGAAATCCCGATCATGCCTTCTACTCTATTCCCGATGCGAGTCACGAACGTAGAGTGGGCTACGATCCTTCATGAACTTAAACCTGCTAAACTAATCACAATAGAGAATACGTGGAAGCCCTAGTCTTGAAAGGAGACTTATGATTTATGTTTAAAACAATCGCATATATATAGGGCTACAATCGAGACCTGCAGATTAAATATGACTTGAGCTTCTAATGTAATTATGAAAACCCGCCTGCTCCTGAGGCAATTTTATAAAAATATAAATTACAATTCATACCACTAAAGAGTTGTAATTACACTCCCAACCAAATTCTCAAAATCGATTATTCGAACTCCTATTATTAAATACTTAACTCGTCTCCCCATGTTAAGATTCCCGATACCTGTCAATTAAATTTAAGTACTGATAATTTAATTTAATCGGCTTCTTAAAAATTTTTAAACCATTCTGCTTAACTTATTTTCCAGTGAAATTATTAAATCCACCTGCAGGATTTGGCCCGGTCAAAATTTATAAGCTTCCTTAAGGGGATATCATTAATCCCAAACAATCGAGACTGAATTCCGTTAATAAATAATATTTACCATAGAATTATTACAACTATCCAATTCACCAGGACTATTGACCCATAAAAGATCGCACCATCTAATGAATCAAAATAACAAATATTAAATATACGCAAATAATAATTATTTTGGAATTAAGAGCGTAAGCACTCATAGTAACCTTGAGGTGTGAATTAATTTATATAGTCAGTATAAAATTAATTACCACAATGTGATCATGTTCAATACACACAAAGTGTACTAGCACAGTGAGCCAGAATAATAGATGACGCTATTATTTGTTCCCAGAAAACCAAGACATACCTACTAAGACTCTGTATTACAGTCATACCGATGGTTTGTTTAATTTTATCTAAACTGTGAACAAAAATTTATATTCTGTAAAAATCTATAATCTGATCTTCTGTGTGCAAGTCGTACTCTACACACCAGATTAAATTCTGTACAGAATAAAAGATAACTATGCATAACATTAAAAAAATAATATTGCATTCATTACTCATTAAGATTCTCATAAAATAGAAAATAATTTTATTAAAAATAAAATTTAATACTAAAACTAAATAAAATTCATAGTTTTTAGTATACAATCCTAATAATCTCTCACTTATACTCAAACCATGCTATCATGCATCTGACTCCCATGCTCTCTATACGATAATCAAAAGTCTTAACTGGTAGGTTCTTTGTAAAAGGATCTGCAAAGTTGTCATATGATGCAATCTTGGTCACAGCAACATCATCCTTCTGTTCAATTTCTCGTATCAGGTGATACTTACGCTCAATGTGTTTTTCTTTCTTGTGGACTCTTAGCTCATTCGAGTTTACAACTTCTCTGCTATTATTACAATAAAGTGTAATAGCTTATTAAACTAAAGACACCATATCTAGATCCAATTGGAAGTTCTTGAGCCAAACAGCCTCCTTGGCTGCTTCAGAAGCTACCAAGTACTTAGCCTCCATGGTGAAATCAGTAATGTAGGACTACTTGATACTCCTCTAACTTATAGCTCCACCTCCCATGGTAAACGCATATCCTGAGGTAGACTTACAAGAATTTTTGTCTGACTGAAAAATCGAGTCTGTGTACCCTAAAGGTACTAGACTGTTTGTCTCGTAAACTAACATATAATTTTTAATCTTTTTGAGGACTTGATTACATTCTTTACTGTAGTCCAATGTTCATGGCCTAGATTAGACTGATATCTACTAACCATGCCAACAAAAAAATAGATGTCGGATCTAGTACAAAGCATAACATATATTAAGCTTCCTACTGCCGAAGCATAAGAAACCGCCTTCATCTTCTCTATCTCATCAGGTGTTTTAGAACACTGATCCTTTAATAGAGTGATTCCATGCCTGAAAGAGAAAAACTCTTTCTTGGAATCCTACGTGCTAAAACGAGCAAGGATGTCATCGATATACTTTGCTTGTGATATGCCCAACAACCTTTGTTTTTGATATCGCAAAAGCTTAATCACAAGGATGTGATTGGCTTCTTCCAAGTTATTCATATCGAACTGTCCAGATAACCATACTTTTACCGAAGATAACACTCCCACATCGTTTCCAATGAGCAAGTTATCATCTACATAAAGTACTAGAAAGACCACAACACATCCGTCACACTTCTTGTACACACAGGATTTATTTGGACTTTGATCAAAACCAAGTATTCTAAGGCCTCGATGTTTGCTTAAGTTTATAAATGGATCTCTTAAGCTTGCACAACACGTGCTCCTGCTCTTTGCTATGAAATTGTCTGGTTATACCATATAGATACACTCATTAGGTCCTTCATTAAGGAAAGCTGTCTTGACATCCATTTACCAAATTTCGTAATCGAAATGAACCGCAATTGATAAGAGAATCCGGATAGACTTATGCATAGCTACTGGTGAAAATGTCTCTTCATAATCGATCTATTCTTTTTAAGTGAACCCTTTTGCAACAAGCCTAACTTTGAATGTTTCTATCTTCCTATCTACTCCTATTTTTCTCTTGTAAATCCACTTACATCCGATGAATTTTACCCCTTCAAGTGATTCTACAAGTTCCCAAACCTTATTAGAATACATAAATTCCATCTCTAAATTCATAATCTTTTACTAAAGATCTGCATCTTTGTCCTGGAGTGCTTCATTGTAGTTATAGGATTCAGTATCTAGTTCTATCGAGATCCTGTCAAAAGACTCTCCTAAGAACATAAACTGATCGGGTTGATGAACAATCCTTCCACTACGACAAGCTACTACGTAGGTCTATGTAGCAATAACGCGTTATGCAGAATCTGAACCTTGTGCACCATTACCCACATGCTCGTCAGGCATATTAATGGTAGAACCTTGATATGGTTCGGGATCTACACATGTCCCGATAATTTTCCTCTTCCGTTCTACTAGTATTTTTTTTCAATTTTTTCAAAATAATTTTATTTTTGGGCCTATAATTCATAATGTGATTCTCGTCCAAAAATCGGGCATTAGTGCTTACAATGACCTACTCATCTTTAGGATTATAAAATAAATCACCATTCATTCCCTTAAAATACCTAACAAAGAAATAAACTTCTGTCATTGGTTCTAACTTACCAGCATTCCCTTCTAGCACATGTGCTGGGCACCCCTAAATTCGAATATGTCTCAGACTAGGCTTGCACCCAGTCCACAATTCTGTGAGAGTTGAAGGTATTAACTTATAAGGTACTAAGTTCAGAATATAAGCCGTTGTCTCTAATGCAAGTCCCTAAAATGAATTGGGTAATTTTGAATAGCTCATCATCGACCTTACCATCTCGATAAGAGTCATATTTTTTTTTTCTGCTATACCATTCTGCTGTGGAGTGTCTGGTGCAGTTAATTGTGATATAACCCCTTCTGATGACAAGTGATCCCCAAACTCCCCAAAGAGGTACTTGCCACTACGGTCGGATCATAATGACTTGATACTTTTACGCAGATGCTTTTTGACCACCGTCTTGAATTCTTTGAATTTTTTAAAATATTTAGACTTACGGTGCATCAGGTAAATGTATCCATACTTTGAGTACTTGTCAATCAAACGGGCGAAGTACTCAAAATCACCTCAAGGCCGAATAGTCATAGAACCACACACATCAAATGAACAAATTCCAATAGTTCTTTAGCTCTATAGCCTTTGGCCGAAAAGGGCATCTTGGTCATCTTACCCTCTAAGCAAGACTCACAGATTAGAAGTGCCTCTACTTTTAATAAACTCAAAGGTCCATCTTCTACGAGTCTATTTATCATTTTTAGATTAATATGACCTAAACATAAGTGCCAAAGAAAAATTTGGTTCATTAAAGAATGATCATTTCTCTTATATGGTAAATTAGATGAATTATTTAATTCAACCAGTTGCAATGTAGGAAAGATTAGAGTAATGACATAAAGATTATCCACCAATGTACCAGAACAGATAACCCGTTTATTATCCTTAATAACCACAAAGTTATTAAAATATACAAAATATCGGTCTTTAACCAATCTAGAAATGGAAACAAGTTCCTTCTAATGGAAGGTACATAAAGACAATCTCTCAATATTAAAATCTAATCTCTACTAAAATTGAAAGTGACATCTCCCACTGCAACTACTGTCACTTTTGTATTATTGTCCATACGCAGGTAAATTTTTCCATCACTAAGTTATCAGATTTTCTAAAACCCCTGTAATGAATTGCAAGTATAATTAGTGGCACTCGTATCTATACACTAGATGTCGGTAGATAACACTGCTAAACATATTTCCACAACCAGTGAACAGAAATTACCTTGATTGTACAGTTTGCTGAGATAAATTAGACATTACTTTTTTCAGTGCCGTGTTTGATTTTATTGAAAACATCTTCCTTTCGGATTTTTCGCACCGGTATGTGGCCCACTAACTACCTTGAAAATTATGTCACCCTATTTTTGAATATTTTTCTTCTTCTTGCCTTTCACCCAAAAGAAAGAACTTTTTTCATAAACAAACGCATTTCTTGGTATTCTAAGAATACCCTCGATAGTTAAAACTATATCTATATTCTTTTTCCAACCTTTTTCATAACTACCTTGTTTTCTTTAAGTTTAACCACGACTGAATTGAAAGTTATTTTAATCTTGAGAATCAAATTATTAAAAATTATTAATTATAATGAGCAAAAATTTTAAATTTTATTTTAAATTGGTTCCCTCTACCATTTAAAAAAAAATCGCAAGCAGCCTAGTACCCTGTGAATAGCATGCCTCGATGGGAGGACGTTTACTATCTATCGTTTGTCCAGACAGACCAATTCTAATTAATTTTATTATCTAGGCAACAGACCGTGTCAAGTAAAATTAAATAATTAACATAGCTTCGCTCTAGTAAATAATAGTAATGACTCGATTGAGAGAATACTATTATTTACAGCTAAGTGTTATTCACCACATAATCTTCAATCAATCGCTTTACAAAAAAATTTTCAGATGGAAAAGTGATCCACACTAATAATTATCCAAAATTAATCCTGAAGGAGGTTCGTACCGACGATACTGCAATTAATTCTGTCTGATGGGGAGGAATGCCTTACTTCCAATACACAGAATTAATTACATTACCTACGAACTGGTGATGGAGGTCACAGAATTTATCAGTGAATAAATTTCCTCTCCCACTTAATTTTTTTTTAAAAAAATTGAGAGTTATAAAAAAATTATTTAATTAAAATAAATTTATTAATTTTAAAAACTATACGATTTGAAAGATTTCAATTTTATCAAACCATCTTTTTCATGTTTTAATGTGTAAAAAAAATTGAATACACAGTTTTTCCTTTACTTTACAGCTAAGGTATTGAATAAAGGCATTCAAGTACGAATAATTACATGTTTTTTTTAAAAAAATAACAATTTATTAAAATTAAACCTTTTTATTTGATTAATTTAAAAATTCAGAAATAATTTTCATATTTTTCCAAAATATTCACTTTATTAAAAAAATTATCTTAAACGTGTTATTTTGTAAAAAAATAAAATATCTAATATTTTTCTATTTAATTAAAAAAACTTAATTTTATTTTTTTACAAAATATTAATTAAAATCAAAATTTGTTGAATTAATTAAATTAAACAGAAAATATAAAACTAATATTTATCATCCACGCAATTTATATAAATAAATAAACAAGATAAAGGTTGCCCGATTTTATGATCGATGTGAAACTCTATCGAGTTTCAAGTTTCTGTATCCAGATAAGTTTCTAGTCTTTCAATTGCTGCAGAAAGCTGCTTATTCTTTTCAGAATCGAACAGTGTTATAGATATACAACACTTCTTGATCAAAAAATATCAAGAAATAACCCCCAAAGCCGCCTCAAATACCCACCAACGCCGGCCACCTGCTGGATTTGCCGGCAACACAGCACCAGCCACTTCCCGAGATTTTTTCGACCTCTTTTTTAACTCTATTTTCGTTCCATTTTTTTTTGAAAAGTAGCTAACGAAATATACTATTTTTTTGTAAAAATCTCCATTCAAAAACATAGAGAAAATGGCTTTCAATGGCCGTCGAACCACCACCATCGCTGGTGCCGTGCTGCCCCTGGTTACTGCTAACTTCACAAGGCTGTTTCGGCCTCATCCGAGCTTCATTTTCATCCATATTTTTTTGAAATGTAACTTCAAAAAAATACTATTGTTTTGCTAAAAACCCGATCAAAAATAGTTCAAAAAATAGGCTTCGATGGCCTGAGAAGCCGCTGCGCCACATCGCCTGCTGTTGCTTCCATTGTTTTGGCTTTTTTCATGGTTGATTCGGATCCCGTTTTGCACTATTTTTAGCATTGATATTTAGTAATACAATTTTTTAAAGAATGCCTCGAAAATAGTCTTGAAAAGCATCAAACAATTGCCACGAACAGCCCTTGAACCGCTGTTGCCTGCCGCCACTTTGCGTCGCCAATTTTGACTTGTTTTTGTCTAGGTTTTTGCTTTGTTTTTAGACTATTTTTCAGCCTATTTTATTGCTATTTTGTGTTTAAAAAACTGCACAAAACCATCCCTACAAAGTTGCAAAATCGAGCCAAAAATGGCCCTAGCCACCGGCCAAAGCCGCCGTCGATGGGCTATTTCGCCACCCTTTTTTGCTGCATTTTTAACATGTTTTGTTACTGCTTTTAATACAAAAGATCTACAGAAAACTTACCGAAAAAACTTGTTTTAAAATCGTACAAAAATTGACGCAATCTGTGGCCCAAAACACTTGAAGCCACCACCAAAACCACCGGTTGTACCGGTGCCCGTTTTTCATGTTCTTGGACATTCGAACTTGTTCTTAAATATTCTAAAATATTTAAAAATAATAATAAAAGCTTTTATATTAAAATCATATGTCCCAAAGGCTCACATTCGAACTAAAAAGGTTTAAACTATCACGATTAACCCTCATAATTTAAAAAAAATAATCATCATCCACACATTCAATCAAATATGAAAATAATAATGATCATAAAATCATAATTAAAACGCCTACAAAATAAAGTTAGCACAGTTTTAAATCTACCAAGCCCTTCGATCAACCGTAAATATAATCAAAACAACTCTGATACCAATTGTTGAAGGCAAACTGCCAAGATGATTGATTTAAATATGATTTTTCAATAAAAAATTACGGGATGGGCAATCGCCGAAATAGGCTCCAAATTAAAAAAAATTTAATGTCGAACAATCAAAATAAAACCCGTACTCGCAAAGTTAGATTCGGGATTATACGTTTCGAAATCTGGTAGATTAATTTCAGTTACTACAACAACCACGAATGTGAATCCTTCGAGTTGAAGCGCCGATCAGGCCTTCTACTATATTTTCGATGCGAGTCACGTACGTAGAGTGGGCTACGATCCATCTTAAACTTAAACCTATTAAACTAATCACAATGAAAAATACGTGAAAATCCTAGTCTTAAAAATTAACTTATGATTTATGTTTAGCATAACTGCATATATATAGGGCTACAGTAGGGACGTGTGGAGTAAAATCATTTGAGCTTCTAATATAATTATGAAAATTCGTCTGCCCCTGAGGCAATTCATAAAAACATAGATTACTATTTATACCACTAATGAATCGTAATTGCGTTCCAAGCCACATTCTCAAAACTAATTATTCGAGCTCATATTATTAAATGCTTAACTCATCTCCCCACGTTAAGATTCTCGATACTTGCCAATTAAATTTAATTACTGATAATTTAATTTAATCAACTTCTTAAAATTTTTTAAATCCTTCCGCTTAACTTATTTGCCAGCCGAATAATTAAATTCACATGCAGGGGTTTGGTCCAGTCAAAACTTATAAGCTTCCTTAAGAGGATATCGTTAATCTCGAACAATCGAGACATGAATTCTATCAATAATTAATATTCACCATATAATTAATACCGATATCCAACTCACTAGGACTATTGACCCATAAAAGATCGCACCATCTAATAAATAAATAAATAACAAATATTAAATATATATATAAATAATATTTTTTTCATAATTAAGAGTATAAGCACTCATAATAATCTTGGGGTGTAAATTAATTTATATAGTCAGTATAAAATTAATTATCATAATATGGTCTTATTCAATACACACAAAGTGTACTAGTACAGAGAGTCGAAAGAATAGACGATACTATTATCTATTTCCCATAACCAAGACATGCCTACTAAAATTTTGTGCTACAGTCATACCGATTGTTTGTCCAATTCTATATAAACTGTAAACAAAAATTTATGTTCAGCAAAAATCCATTATCTGGTCTTCTGTGTGTAAGCTGTACTCTACACACTAGATTAAACATTATACAGAATAAATGACAACCATGCATAACATTAAGGAAATGATATTGTATTCATTACTCATTAAAATTCTCATAAAATAAAAAAATAAATTTATTAAAAATAAAATTAAATACTAAAATCAAATAAAATCATGATTTTTAATATACAACCCTGACATCCCCATCAATCTCAGCTCCTAGTATCTTCAGTTTATTCAAAAAACTGATTATCTTCATAACATGATCCCTAACTGAGGTGCCTTCAGCCATGCTTGTATTCATTAGAGATTTTATGGCTACTTGCTTAGCAGCACGATTTTGATCCCTAAATATTTCTTTGAGCTTCATAATCATATCATAGCATTGAGCATAGACCGATCCTGATGCTGCAATACATTTGACATAAAAGCTAAAATATAATAGCCAGCCATCTGATCAACTTTCTACCACTTCTGATAAGCCCGAATTTCCTGTTCGATCGCACTCTCTTCAGGTATTAGTGAATAAATATCAGATGATACAAACTTGTAGTTATCAGCAGTTAAGACAATATCCAAGTTCTTTTTCCAATTTACATAGTTTGGTTCCGTTAGTTTGTTTTCTTTGAATATGGTCGCGAGTGAATTGAACGCTATTTTAAACCTGAGAATCACATAATTAAAAATCATTAATTATGACGAATAAAAACTTTAAATTTTATTTTAAATTTGGTTCTCTCTACCATTTAAAAAAAATTCTAGCAGCCTGGTACCCTATGAATAGCATGCCTCGATGAGAGGACGTTTACTATCCATCGTTTGTCCAAACAGGCTAATTCCTATTAATTTCATTAACTAGGTAGCAGCCCGTGCCAAGTAAAATTAAATAGCTGACGTAGTTTCGGTCTAGAAATAGTAGTAGTGACTCAGATAGAGAGGATACTATTATTTGTAATTAAGTGTTAACTACTCACTAATTCCAAATCAATCACTTCGCAATGAACTCTTTAGATGGAAAAGTGATCCACACTAATGATTATCCAGAATTATCTCTAAATGAGATTTGTACTAATAATACCGTAATTAATTCTATCTAATGGAGAGGAGGTCTTACTGTCAACACGTAAAATTAATCACATTACCTACGAACCAGTGATGGAGACCGCGGGATTTATCTGTGAATAAATTTCTTCTCCCACTTGGTTTTTAAAAAAACATTGGAGGATTATGAAAAAACTGTTTAGTTAAAATAAATTTATTAATTTCGAAAATCATACGATTCGAAATATTTTGATTTTTTCAAACTATCTTTCTGCTTTTTAATGTATAACAAATAAAATATTTTAAAAATTTTATTTATTTAAAAAATTAATTTTAAATTAAAAAAATTATTTTATTTTTCAGTTACACATTTTTTGAAAAATAATAATTTATTAAAATTAAATTTTTTTAATTAATTTAAATTTTGAAATTAATTTTCATGTTTATTCAAGATATCTCATTTATTTAAAAAACACCTTAAATGTATTATTTTGTAAAACAAAATATCTAAAGTTTTTCTTTTTAATTAAAACTTGTTAGTTAAAACATATCTTATTTTCCTTTTATAAAATTTAATTAAAATTAAATTTTTTGAATTAATTAAAATTAACATGAATAAATAAAATAAATATATATCATCCACGCAATTTAAATAAATATAAATACAAGATATGTATATATTCTAATTTTATGATCAAATAGAAACTCTATTGAGTTTTTGTCTCATATTTAAAGATTAACTCGTAATTTTTCAATTCTTATCAGAATTAGCCTGCGGCATCCAAATTCTATCCGGATTTTTCGAGATCCAATGTTATACAAATACATCATCGTCCCGATCTATATCAGCAAAATAGCCGGCCAACACAAAACCAATAACCACTGCCGGCCATGCCAGCGCTGCCGACACCGTTGCTTCCCACGGCTTTTTTTTCTTTTTTCAAAGTCCGTTTTCGTCCAAGTTTTTTTGTGAAAGGCCCCGAAGGGGCTGTGCCGCTACCACCGCCGCTACATGTTTCTCCCTCATTATGTGGTTGTTTCGACTCTCGTTTTTTGCAATTTTTAACACTAATATACAAACACATGAAGCCCAGAAAAACGCCCCAAAATAGTCCCAAAAAGCCTCGAAAATAGCCCCAGTGCCGTTGCCCACTGCCGCTGCTTGTGTCGATTTTTGTGCTACCTTTTGCGGTTATTTTTCTCCCACTTTTGGACTATTTTTCAACCCTATTTTGCTGCTCTTTTATGCCTAGAGAATTGCTCAAAAAAAGTTTTGAAAAAATCTCAAAAAACCACCGAAAACTGCCCGAACCACCGCCGCCAGAGGCTGATTTGTGCTTTCTTTTTGCTGTTTTTTCGATCTGTTTTGCTACTATTGTTTATGCATAAAACCTGCTGAAAGACCTGTCACAAAGCCGTTGAAAAACTATCAGGACCCATGGCCAAAAAATTTCGAAATGACCATTTGTGGCACCTGTTTTGTCATCGCATGTTCTTCGTGTTCTTGGACCTTCGAACCTATTCTTACATATATCGAACAATATCTAAAGAACATAAAACACTATGGGCTCACGATCGATCTAAAAAGTATAAAACTATCACAATCAATTCTCGTGATTAAAAATTAATAATAATCATCATTCAACCATTCAATTAAATATGAATAAAATAATGATCATAAAAATGAAATTAAAACGCTTACAAAATAAAGTTAGCACAGTTTTAAAACT
>JAOTRH010117730.1:0-14963 GCA_034768845.1 Heliamphora exappendiculata
AACTTGAACAAGTTTCTTGAAGGTATATTTAATAATAATATATCAGTTTAATGTTATCGTTTTTCATGAAAAATGCATGCGCTGTTTTTTACGGTCACGGCGCCAGTTCTTAATTTTTCTTCCGCATTCCAACAATGGGTGCCCATGCTACCGCGCGGGGTCCTCAACTCGCTGCCCCCGGTCCTGCCTAGCCTAAGCTTCCATGGATGGTGGACAACTTTGTAGACGGGAACCTTCACCAGATCTAGATCCCCGAGCCAGCAGCCTAGGAGATTCTCTTTCTTCCTATTGTAGAGTAGGTATGACATCTTTTTAGATCTAATGATCTCATTTTTTCTCTTTTTACTGTACATGGAGGCCTGTGTGCCTATTCTTGCTTAGGCCTGCATACCTATTTGATACATTCTGATACTCTATCTTGTTGTGCCACACTGATACACTACTCCGACTCACTACACAGATACACTAATTTTGATTCTCATTGATTCACTAATACACTGCTCTGACATACATTGATATATTCTCCCTGACACACTGCATAAATAGTATGGATGGGGCCTGTGTGCCTTCAGTTCTTCTTTTGGCATGCGTGCCACTACACACATACACATATTATTACTTATGATGAGTTTGGCCTTCGTGCCCTTTGGTTTACACTTTTGATTATCATGGATGCCTTATGATTATTATATTATGAAAATCATTTTTTGAATGCTTGACTTAATTGTGCATGATGTATAATTCATGAGTTGAAACCTTGCTATACAAACTATTTTTCCTTGTTGTAAGTTATTTATGAGTTATTGATGACGATTTGGGCATGTTGACAAAATGAGGACAGGGTGTCTAGATTTTTGCATAAAAAAGGTTATGGCCGTGGGTTTTGGTTATAGTAACCTGAACTTTCATGGAGAAACGTTTGTGGCCTAGACTTTTGAACATCACGATCGTAGGATTTGGGAGGAAAACATGGCGGCCGTGAAGTAAGAATTGGCAGCTATGGGAAAAAGGTGGCAGCCGTGATAAAACTTGTTGGCACGAAACTCTGAGCAAATTCTATAGTTCCCTCCATTTCTAGTACAATAAAAGGGGCAACTGTTCCAAACCCCACTATTTTGGATAGCTTCCACTTTCCTTGCCTCCATGGCACACTCTTATAACAACTCCCTGTTGGCTTGGATAGGCGACTTCTTTCCGGTTGAGCGCAAAAACTTTCTCAACTTCGGTTTCGATGCTTTATTGTCCTTGCGAACGATGAGGATTGATTGCCATCTTCTGCAACGAGCAGCCCAGCTATGGGTCCCCGAGGTACATGTATTTCATTTCAGATACAAGGGGCTGTGTCTGACGGTGGAGGACTTTTTTTCCATTCTCTATATTTTGGGCCGAGAGGAGGTTATAGTTCCTAGGCCTTTTTCGAGTCCTAGGGATAGGTTGATACAGTTTTGTAGCTTTTCCAGGTGTGAGGCATCATTCATTATCCATGATGGATTCCTCAATGTGGCACAAATCATAGACTGCTTCAAGCCTTGGGGATCTCTTGGCGACTTCTCTTTCCAGCTTCAGCGTCAATATGCTTTTTGTATTTGTCTCCTAGGTCATTTCCTCTTGGGGCCCTCATATGGGCGGGCTAGCTCTTCTTTGGTAGATGTGGCTTGTTAGATCCACAGGGTTGGAACCCGATTCTTTTAGTCCTTGTTGAGACGCTCCTTGGGTTTGATGCAGTTCGTACTGACGGTGCCCCTTACTTCGCCAGTAGTGCTCTTCTCCTGTAGGTATTCGCTCAACTCTCCTTTTTCTTTACTTCTCTCGAGTTTTTTTTTTTCACTCAGCTTTCCTTTTTCTGTGTTTCTCTCAAAGTTTTTTCGCTCAGCTCTCCTTTTTTTGTGTCTCTCTCAAATTTGGCAAATGGAGAAGGCGAACTTGCTAGAGAAGCCCGTATCTGACAATTATAGTGTGAAGTCCTTCATTCATCGTCAGGTTTATCACCTATGATCAACCGAAGCTGCTTAGAAAGATTATCTAAGCTCTTTGAATGGTGAGGATATTTCCTAGCTATGCCCCTGGTTGAAGATTTTCCTCATGACTACTACCACCGTGACTCACTCGGGAGTCCTGTTGATTGATTTGAGGCTGGACACTTTCTATTATCCATATCGCATCCTTTGTCAATTCGGGCATTCTCATATTGGAGATGAGACTGCCTTGATTCATCTATACAGTTCTCTACATCAGGTCCCTTTCTTGGGTCAGCAACAACGTGCTTGGTCTTCTCGACTGAGGATACCGGCTGGCAAGGATTTTGACAGTGAATTTTTTGAGGATTACTGGGCTTGGCAGCAAATGGAGATAAAGCGCAGGGTTAGACATGTAGGAGATGCAAAAAGAAGGAGGATTTGACTTTGCTTTGTTGTATCTTGATATCTTTCTTGTTTTCCCTTTTTAGTTTCTTAGGATGAGAACTTGCGAGCCTCTCTTGCTTTTGAAAACTGTATTGGTAAAGCTCATTAATGAAAGTTTATCCATTTTCGTTTTGTGGTAATTTCTAAGACCATTCTTTAGAATTTTGTTCTTGCAATATAACCATTTTATTAGAAAAACTTAAAGTTTTTATGTTGATTAATCTGCTCGAAGCATGGTTGCAAGGAGAGAGTTTCAAACAAAGGTTTGGGTCAAGCTTCTGGTATTGACACTTCTCCTTTTACGAGTTTCAAACAAAGGGAATCATGCCATAACATAGTTCGAGGCTCGGGTTATACTCGAGTATTGACACTCTCCTTTTACGTGCTTCTCTTTTAAGGATAGAACTTTTTAAACTGGTCTGAGTTGATTGATGTGGAGAAAACATTTCTGTTTCGATCCAGAAGGATGGCAGCGCCTCCTAACATTAAGGTTTTGATGAGATAGGGTTTGGTCCAATTGGGTTTGAACTTTTCCCTTGGATCAAAGATTGGAGCTCTGATCTCTTTGAGGATTAAATCGCCTTCCTTCAAGTTATGGGACTTAGCCCTCTTATTTAATGCCTGAGGTATCCTTCTATGATATCCTTGAATGTTAAACAGCGCTCTAAGCCTCCTTTCGTCAAACAAGAGTAACTCTTCGAATCTGTCCCTCTACCATTCTGACTCAGGAATATTACTTTCAGCCATTATTCTTAAGGACGAGATTTCCTTCCAACTCGATAGGTAGAGATGCTTCCATTCCGTAAACCAAAGCATTTAGTGTTGCCTCGGTAGAAGTCTTGATTGATGTTTGGTATCCGCAGAGCATAAATGACAACTTTTTTGGACAATCCTTGCTTCCTTTTGTCGTCTTTTATAGAATCTTCTTCACATTATTTTGCAGCTTTCACGGCTTTATTAGTTTGCATCCTATACGGCGAAGACTTATGGCTGACAATCTGATACACCTCCAAGAGGTCTAAAACTTCTCCTTGAAAGTGGGAACCGTTGTCAAAAATTATTTCATGTGGGACTCCATATCAACAGATAAAATTTTCTTTGATGAACTTAGCTACTTGGGAGGCCTTTAGGACTGAGGAAGAGGCAGCTTCGACCCACTTCGTGAAGTAGTCAATTTTTCTATGAGGATAAACTTGTGTCCATTTGATGCCGTGGGTATAGCTTTCCCTAACACGTTGATTCTCCAACGGTACATGCATGAGGTTTGCATGGATTTGACATTTTTGACATTTCTGGACAAATTGATAACAATTGGTTTCCATCATCATCTAGAAATATCTTTGGCGTAGGATCTTCTTAGCCAGCATCATCCCATTCATGTGAAGTCTGCAGATTTCTCTATAATTTTCTCTCAATAACCCGTGCACTTGCTCTGTGTCAACATAAAGTTTATTGACTCCTAGATATCCCTCTTATATAGTATTCCTCCACAGATTACAAACTGCGCGGTGAGTCTCCAGATAGCTCTCTAATCCTTTTTGCTGGCTCGACTAGGGTACTCTCATTTCTCAATAAAATTCCAAATGTCGTGATACCATGGTAATCTATCATTAACCTCTTGAGTAGCGATGACATTACCAACCACAGGTGTGTCCTTTTGTTGAATCTCCAAAGGTCTCATCCTTACCCTAGGTGGTATGTCTATCATTGACGCCAGAGTAGCCAAGGAGTCGGTAAACTTGTTCTGTAGTCTTAGGATGTGGGCGATTACTATGCTCTCAAAACGGGGGATCATCAGTTCTAGCTCTCAGTGATACTAGATCAGACTTTCTTCTTTAACCTTCCATTCTCCTTTTCCTTGGGAGACGATCAAAGACGAGTCTCTTATAATCTCTAACTTTCTTGTCCCTAGTTCCAAGGCAACTTTCAATTCAGCTAAGTAAGCTTTGTACTCGGCCTGATTGTTAATGACCTCAAAACTCAACTTAAAAGCCAAAGGGATATGGAAATCGTCGTGCGTGATAAGGAGTATCCATATTTCGTTCCTATATTGGTTCGAGGCTCCATCAAAATTGTAATAATTCGGCTCAAACCCTAGTATTAGCGATGGATAGACAATGAGAACTCAGGTCGCTGCATGAATAGGAGAAATCCTAATTAACCCAATAACTCTAATTTGACCCCAAAATCCTAAAAAGACCAATTACTCGGAGGCAAAACCCTAATACTCAAAAAACTCTCAGAATAGCTTAAATTAAGTAAATAACATAAAATATAAAATTAAAAATAAAAAATTCTCATAATTTGGGTAAAATAACTATTTTACCCATAGTACAACAAAAAGTCCTAAAAATTTAAAATTTGACACATGGACATCCAAAATTATATATTTATATACAACTAATTAATAAAAGATAAAATAACAACAAAAATAACAAAAATATTCTTGCATGGCCAGCCACCTAGGGAATTGTGCCGAAAAAGCTACTTTTTACCTTTTTGAGCTTAAAAATGAGAAAAAGATATATAAGTTAAGCATTATTATGACCTAATATTTGTTTATACAAGTAATATACATAATAATATACATAATATAGGTCAAAAAATGAAAAAAAAATAATTATTCAAAATCTCTACACAATAAATAATTCAAAAAAGTTAATTTTTATCAAACTAGCTTAATTTAACTTAAAGGCCTACACCTATTTAATTAATTACTCTCAAAAGTATGATAAATCATGAAAAAGACTAAATTAATTATAAACATATTATTATAATAGATTTTAGTAGGTTTAGATACCAAAAAGATACATAAAATTAATATTTTATGCATTTTTTTCACAAAATGGTACCAAAACTCAATTTAAACCCTAATTTAATACAAAATCATATTTGCACTACCCCAAATGTGATGCTCCGTCCTCCGAGCACATCGGGACATACATAAGTATAGATAAGGAGGATATTCTAGCTATTCATTCATATTTAGATATCATAAATATTTCATCATTAAGAGTTCTGAACTGTTCCTAAGTACATCACGATTACAGTTTTACCAGAAAATTTATCAAAATTTACAATACGCTCGTGAAAACTGAACAAAAAGAACAAAGGGTATAAACCCAATTTTTCAGCTAGCATTGTTGGGGTCCGTTGGCTCCTGCCACTCACTCTGTTCTTCAATTCCGTCTTCTTCTTCGGGAGCAACTTTCTCAAAGAACTTGTTACACTCACCTGTGGTACGAATGCCATAAACCAAAACCCATAAGTAAATTTTCTAAATCGTCTACAAATTTCACAACAAATTATCCTACAATACATATCGTATAATACCTAACACAATTTAAGGCCTAAGAGATAGATAATTTAACATTTTCAACAAGATAAGCATATATAAGAACAATTGTGCAAGTGCGCGATGCAGATGAATGCAATGTAGATGGGCAACTCGACTGGTATCCAAAAATAAAAACAGAAGTTCCACTTTAGGACTTATTTCTATTACTTGTATGGACTTATTATCATTATTGCCGCCTCAAGGACTTATTGTTATAGCCGTGATGGGACTTCTTGTCATTGCCGCCTCAAGGATTTATTATCAATACTGTGATGGGACATTATGTTATTGCCGCCTCATGGACTTATTGTCAATGCCGTAATGGGACTTTATGTTATTGCCGCCTTAGGAACTTTATGTTGTTGCCGTGATGAGACTTTATGTTATTACTGCCACAGAGACTTATTGTCATTATCGTGATGGGACTTTAGGTTATTGCTGCCTAAGGGACTTATTGTCATTGTCGTGACAGAACTTTATAGGGTTACCCATATTAAAAACTAGGATGCTCTTTTAGTATCAACCCAAGGTCTAAATTATCAAAACTAGAGTGCTAATGACGAACCCGTGGTGCCCAACAGTATTTATAAATAAAAAATCCTTCTTTTTGAACAACGAAAACACACCCAAAGTGCTCGAAGGGAATATATCCCAAAATAGTTACAAAAATGGCTAACAGGGACGCCCTAAGACTAGGAACCGAGAAAAGAATAATTTCAATATAATCCAACCCACCACGATAGATACGAAAAGGACTCTGATAACCCAAGATGAAAATGTAGGAATGCTCATGATGTGCAATATGCTTCTTGTGTACAATTGATAATAGCATAATATCATGGTATAATACATGGTATAACTCGCTAAAGCATCAAGTACAAGCATGTGAAGCATAATCATAATTTATGTGACATAGAATCGAACTATCAGCATGAGTTTATTTCATCAAAATTATCTTTTTCATACACCAATTACTCACAAAGTTCATATAAAGTCCATATACTCAAGTTTCAAAAGGTAACACGCCACTCGTACACTTAACCAAATTTAGGTAAATGTTTAATCGCTAAATTTAAAGTTACAATAGTGTTTTGAGATACCTAGACAGATTTAATTTTCGATATTGAACATCAATTAGATAAAATAATTTCTTACAACTTTTATGTTTAGCACTAAGATTAAATCCTAGGGTAAAAATGTCATTTATTTTAATTAAGTAAAAATTGTTCAGCACTTTACAGAGAAAAATGCAAAAATTAGGCCTCTGTTGGCCACAGTTTTGGGGCATTATTTCAAGGGCTATGGGTCTGATATTTAGGAAGATTTTATTTTAAGGTGTTCCCCACAAGTCTCATGTTTTATGTTAGGGCTAGGTGTTTGGAACAAGTTGGTGATTTTGGTCAATTTATAAAGTGGGTTTAGTCAGCATAAAAAGGATCTGCAGAATTGGTTTTTAACAGAGAATGCTCAAAACCTTTGGGGTACGATTCGAGGGTATTTTGGGCTGCTCTTTGCTCAGTATCTAGTTTAATAAATTAGCTACATTTGTCATGTTTACCACTTTTAGATTTGGCTACTAAAAATGTAGGGTTTTGATCTCACAAAAATGTGTGACAGAGAGCTCTGTCGGTCACTAAATCTCAACAGTGACTTTGGAAAAAGTTTTGACCTATGAAGCCTTCATATATTTTGCTCATATTTGGTGGACAGTAAGATAAATGTGTTATCTATAGGTTTTAGATTTTGGCTTAAGCTCGGTTCTCACTCTAACTTGGGATTTTTAGGTCTTCAACTCAAAGTGGTCAAGATCTGACACTCTTTGGAAAAAATGACATATGTTGAGTTCTACCCAACGAAATCACTTAAAACAAATTTTGTATGAAAGAGAACTCAAAATATAGGTTTGAACATAAAAATCACTTTAAGAACATTTTTTTACAATTAGTTATGATGTTTTAAAATTCGAGGCAGAATGTTGGTAAGCCTAGAAAATTAGGTTATCTAGGGTTTTGATTGCTTAGCTCATGTTGTGTGTACTTTTGATGTGTTTTATTTGCATGCATGTCTTATACTCATACAAACCAAAACTATGGAACATACTCAATCCATAAAACTAAAAAATATACACATGTAAGTACATGTAAATCTTGATCATACACAAAGAGTCCACTATTCATGCCTACGACGCCTATTTGGGTTATTCTTTATTTATTATCTTTAGGGTTGATTATAGACATGGATTGAATGCTATCTTATAGGAGTATATCAAAAGATTTTAGGGAATTTACTTACCTCTTTTGATATTCAAAAGGTTGAAGGATGGCTAGGACTTAGCTTTGTAGCTCACTTCTTGCTCCTTCTTCTCTCATTCTTTCTCAAACTTGTATAAACTCTCAAGAACACTTAAGAGCACACACAACCTTGTCTCTCACTTCTCTTAACCGAAACATAGAGGACAAATAGGTTGGTGGTTTGGCTTATATTTATAGGGAAGAAGGATAGTGGATTTAATGATGATATGTAAATTTTAATTTTAATTTCATGAATTTTAATTGGATGCATGGGAGGTGGATTCTTTTTGAGGCATCGAAAATCAAATTTTTTTGCAAAGGAAAAGTCAGCTAGGGCTGTTTAGGGCTGTGGCTTTGGGATTTGGGGGTTAAAAATGAGGAAATTCAAAAATATTTTGAAAAAAAATATTTTAAACACCTTGAAAACCAAATTTTAAAAACTCCATTTTGTTGAAAATAGAGTCGCCGCTTAGTTTTTGAGAAAAATTAAGAAAAACAAAATTGGCTACTAATCTTGAAACCGTTAACCAGAGAAATAGGGTCCGAGGGCTAAGGTACGAGTCGGGGAAGGTGTTAGGCACCCCGTTCGCCCAACTGTAAGGTTGGCCTATACTAATCATTATTGGTTTTTTAATAGAATTTCTCAAATGCATACAAATAAAGAAAATGGGGGTGAAGAGAGAATATTCAAAATCAAATATAGAAAATATATAAGATATGTACATAACACTCTAAAATAAATAAATATCAAAAGAAAAATTCTAAGTCCTAAGACATGCAATTTCTAACTAATGAAAACATGGAACAATCCCTCATACATTATTGTTTAAGCAATCTAAAATAACATGATTTGGTTAGAAGAATAAAATGCTAAAATTGATAAAATTATCTAAACATGAATTGTAAAAAAAATAAGCTAAAGGTATGGTTTTAATAAAAATGACCAAAATAAATACCAAAACAAACTAGGTAAGAAGATAAACTAGGTAGAAAATGAGAGATGCATACAAAAGAAATTATTAAAAGAAAATTAATAGATATTCTTATGATTTTGTGCTTTTTGTAGTTAAAAGAAAAAAGAAAAGAGAAATACTAAAGAAGAAAAATTTAATTAACAAAGGAAGGTTTTGAAAAAGAAAAATTTGATTATTAACATTTTATATTTATAAAAGGAGAGTTAAAGGAAAAGAAGAGAAACGAAAGAAGTGACATAAAAAAAGGGTAATTGAGTTTTAACTATTATGAGAAAAGAAAATTATCATGCTATTTAAAAGTGAAAATTAACTTAAAATTTTTTTATGATTTTTTAGGTTTAATAAAAGAAAAGAAAAGAAGGATAAGATAAGTACTAGAAAAAGAAAATAAAGTTATAGAAAAAGAAAATGGAACATTTTATGGAAATGATGCTAATAATAACAAGAAAACAAAATACTAGAAAGAGAAGAAAATGCTAGAAAAAAAAAGAATTACATTAAAAAGAGAAATTATAGAACAACCACTAGAACATTAAACTAATACTTAAAAAGAAAATAAAAAAATGAAAATGAAAATGAAATGTACTAACTATAAATTGAACATTAAACTAAAAAGAAGAAATGAAATATTAACAATAAACTACATTACAAGAAAATGGAATAGAATGCTATGGAAATAAGAATCTAGATTAAACAAAAAAATTTAAATACTAGAATACTAAAGAAAGGAAATAAAGTGCTAGCACGTTAAATTAACATAAAATAAAAAAAATAAAAAGAAATGTGAGTTTTGAATTAAATGGTATAATATTGACTATTATAACCATTTATTATGTAAATGCTTAAATTATGACAATTAACAACATTAATAAGTTGTAATTGTTAAAACAAATATTAACACTATTTAATGATTTAACAATTGGTAATAAGCTTAATAATGAAGGTAAGTAAATGAAACGAGTAGGCTAAGTAAACTAAAAATAGAATTTAAAGCAATGTAAGAATATAATAACTATATAAGTGATGCGAGAACGTGATTAAAATGAATTGACCAAATTAAACCCAACCACTGCAAATGGGTGGAAGTGGAGCTAAAAGGGTCGGGGATCCAAACGAGGTACCTGGATTGTTGGAGAATTCTCAAATCTAGAAATGTGCTCCAATTGTCCACTCCTCGGGGGGTGATTCAAGTAATGTAGGCTTCAATGTAGGTAAGGGAGATTAGGGACTCGGTATCCCGACAGGGTTTTGGCGTCGGGGCTCGGGATCGCTCGGTATATCGGTAGAGTCTCTCTCGCTCAAAATTCTTCAACCAATGACAATTTGACACATTTTGGGACACGTTAGGCCATTTAAAGTTGGCGGCTGCCATAATACAAGTTGGCAGCCGCTGGTTTGGAAAAGGTTCCACAAAGTTCTATTGGTGGCTGCCACAATATGAGTTGGCGGTCACTATGTTGGAGTTGGCGACCGTCGCTTTTTGCTAGGGTTTCTAAGAGGTTCTATTGACTGCTGCCATAATGAACATGGAAGTCGCCTCTTCTGACAATGACTTGGGTAACAAGTTATCAATAGTTTGGTACAATTTCATTGGTTTTGAAGGTTTTTGATGACTGGGTTCAAATACCGAGCTTGGATTACCTCCCGATGATCGTACTGAGGCACTATTCCACCTGTTTTCATGATCGGATTCGCCAAAAATTTGGCGAGGTCAAATTGGAGTGTCTATAAGGGCATACCAAAATCTGGTCTTGCATTAATTTAGGGCTTAAGTTGCATTTTAATACCATTTTGTATGAGAAAACGTCTAAAATATTAATTTTATATATCTTTTTTGTGTCTTAACTTACTAAAACCAATTATATTGATGTGTTTATAATTAATTTAGTCTTCTCATAATTTATCATAATTTTTGTAGCAATTAATTAAATAGATGGAGGCTTTTAAGTCAACTTAAGCTAGTTTGACAAGAATTAACTTATTTATTGTGTAGAGACTTTAAATAATTATTTGTTTACTTTTGTTAACCTATATTATTATATTATTATGCATATTACTTGTATAAAAAGTCTTTGGTCATAATAATGCTTAATTTATATAATATTTTCTCATTTTTGAGCTTAAAAAGGCAAAAAAGTCACTTTTTGGGTACAAACACCAATGCGGTCGGCCCCTAAGGGGTTTTTTTTTTATTTTTGATGTTATTTTTTCTTTTATTTCTTAATTGTATTTAAGTATCTGATTTAGGGTATCCATGGGTCAAATTTTAAATTTTTAAAATTTTTTGCTATATTAGGGGCAAAATGGTTATTTTACAATAATTATGAGAATTTTTTATTTTTAATCTTACATTTCATGTTATTTACTTAATTTAGGATGTTAAGAGTCTTCTCTAAGTATTAGGATTTTGCTTATGAGCATTTGATCTATTTAAGATTTTCGGATCAAATTAGGGTTTTCGAACCGAGTTAGGGTTTTCGATCTTTTAGTGACCTCAGATCTTATCAGCTAACCGTCGTTAATGCAAGGGTTTGGGTTGGATTGCTACACTGGTCGTTATAAATTGGGTTGTTACAACTAAAGTTTATACTAGTGTGTTACACCAAACTTGCCCTTGGCCAACTTCCCTTGCTGCAAAACTTGAAAATATTGTCCTTAAATATCACCCACCTCCCATGCAACTAATGAAAATTGACAAAATTCAAAAAATTACTTACATGTAATAATTAAGTCTCCATTATAATTTTGTGATAAAAACACACCACACACCCCATTCTCCCCTATGCATTTTGGCTGAGAGAGAGGTGAGGGAGAGCTACCCAAAAATATTTTAAGTGTTTTCAAGAAGAATGAGAGAAGAAGAAAGGAAGAAGGAGCTAGGGAGGATCAAGGACTTAGCAATAAAGCTAAGTCCCACTCTTCTTCATCCTTTAGAGCATCAAAACAAGTAAGTAAATTCTCTAAAATCTTCTGTCATAGTCTCATAAAATAGCTCTCAATCCATCTCTATAATCAACCCTAAGAATAAAAAATAAAGATTAACTAAAAAAGGCGTCGTAGAAGTAGATTGTGGACTGTTCGTGTAAAATTAAGTCTTGCATGAGCTTGCATGTGAATATTTTTGAGTTTTATGGCTTGAATATGTTCTGAAGTTTTGGCTTATATAAGTATAAGACATGCATGCAAAGAAAATACATAAAAAATACACACAACATGAGCTGAGCTACCGAAATCCTAGATAACCTAATTTTCTGGGCTTACCAACATTATGCCACGAACTTTAAGATATCATAACTAATTGTATAAAAATGATCTAAATGTAATTTTTATGTCCAAACCTATCTTTTTAAGTTCACTTTCATAAAAAATTAGTTTGAAGTGATTTCGTTTTGTAGAACTCCAGATATACTATTTTTTCCAAAAAGTGTTAGATCTTGACCACTTTACGTTTCAGACCTAAATCCCTAAGTTAGAGTGAGAAACAAGCTTGAGTCAAAACATAAAACATGTAGAGGAAATGTTTTTCTTACGGTCCACGAAAAATGAGCCCAATATATGAATCCTTGATATTATAAAATCCTTCCCAAAGTCACTATTGAGATTCAGTGACTAACAGAGCTCTCTGTCACACATTTTTGTGAGACCAAAACCCAAGTTTTTAACAGCCAAATCAAAAAGTGGTAAACATGAAAACTGTATCTAACTTATTGATCTAACTACTGAGCAAAAATCAGCCTAAAATACCCGTGGATGGTACTCCAAAGGTTTTGAGCATTCTCTGTTGAAAATCAATTATGCAAACCCTTTTTAGGCTAGCTGTACCCACTTTATCGATTGGCCAAAAACATCTATTTGTTCCAAACAACTTGCCCTAGAACAAAACATGAAACTGGTAGAGGACACCTTAAACTAAAACCTCCCCAAGTTGTAGAAAATATTTTTATCTAATTGGTGTTCAAAAATTAAAAATTAAATCCATACCTAGGTACCTTAAAACACTGCTTAATTTTAAAATTGACAATTAAACACTTACTTTAATTTGGCTAAGTGCTTGAGTGGCACGTTAGTTTATGAATCTTGACTATATAGACTTTACTTGATTTACGTGAGTAGTTGGTATATAAAATTAACAATTTGATGATTAGAAACTATGCCGATAGGTTGGATCCATATCACTTGAATTGTAGACTATGCTTCATATAATTATACTTTCTGTTTTAGCGAGTTGTACCCTGTGCCATATCGTATTTATATTCTATGCTATAATTAATTATACATGAGAAGCATATTGCACATCATGAGCATTTCTACATTTTATCTTGGGTTATTGGAGTCCCTTTCGTACATTTCATTTTGGGATATGAAAATCATTCTTATGTCGTTTTGCATCTAGGGCGTCCCTGGTTGCCAATTTTGAAAATGAATTGGGTGATTGTTTATGATAAGAAGGGGGGTTAGGCACCATGGGTTCGTCATTAGCTTTTTAATTAGACTTTGGGTTGACGCCTAACGAGTATCGTAGTCCTTAATGTGGGATCGGTTGGCCTGGAATAAGGATGAATAAAATTGGAAGACCTGCCCCCACACCGTTGCCATTGCGTAAAACAGCTATGGCATGTAGCTAAGGCGATGGTTTACCTTTCACAATGAGGCAAGGATATGTTCGCTGATCAAGTCCCATCAAGTCTACTCTATAATTCTGGTGTGAAATTCATGATATTATTCTGGAAGTACATTGGGTCGGACAACTGCATTGCATTCATTTGCATCACGCATGCACACAATGGTTCTTATATATGTTTAACCTGTTGAAAATGACAAATTGTTTGTCTCTTTGACCTTAAAATTTGTATTGGGTATTATATGATATGTATTGTATGATATTTTATTGAGTTTGTTAGACGGTTTAGGAATTTTGCTTCTGTGGTTCGGCTAATGGCATTCGTACCAAAAGTGAAGAAGAAGAACAATTTGAGGAAGGAGTGTTCGTGGAAGAAGAAGACTTTGAGGAGCTGTTGGAGGCAAAATTGCCAAGATCATTCTTTTTGAAAACGATTATAGGTAAAAATTAAATGGACGGGCAAACGCCAAAACGGGCTCCAGGTAAAACTTTTAACGACGAACGATCAAAATAAAATTCGTGCAACCAAAGTTAATTTAGAAGAATACCTTTTGTCGATCGATTCTTCAACTACGATTTGATTCCGAGTTGAAGATCCTGTCAGATCTTAAGTAGTATTCCCTTATACGATTCTCGAACGTAGTGTGGGCTACGGACTATCGAGAACTCGTACCGGCAGAACCCATATATATTTTTGTCTTAAAGACAAAATATGATATATCAATGATATGAAACTGGTTCAACTTACCCGCATATATATAGGGCTACAACAGGGACTTGGGGAGTAATTATGAGTAGGACTTCTAGTGGAACACAGATATCTACTAGCTATTTCTGTAATTATGGAAAGACGCAGTAGTTTCTGTAATTTTCATAAAATACTGAATTACAGTTCATACAATTAAAGAACTGTAATTACACTCTGACCAATAATCTCAAGACCTTCTTGCATTGAGCTCCTATTATTAAATGCTCACCGTTTCTCCCCACGTTAAGATTTTCGATACCCGCCTATTAAATTTAATTACTGAAAATTTAATTTAATTGGTATCTTGATATTTCATAAGCCCTTCCGCTTAACTTATTTAACTGCCAGATAATCAAATTCACCTACAAGGTTTGGTCTTGTCAAAACTTATAAGCTTCCTTAAGGGGGTATTATCAATCTCGATTTATTGGGACGTGGAGTCTGTGAATAATTAATATTTGCCATATAAATAATACCGCTATCCAACTCACCGGGAATATAGAATCATATAATATCGCACCCTCTAATGAATCAAAACAACGAATATTAAATATATGCAAATCAATAATTATTTTAGGATTAAGAGAATA
>JAOTRH010117741.1:0-14962 GCA_034768845.1 Heliamphora exappendiculata
TGATCTCATGAAAAAAATCTCAACCATTGACGACTCAAAGTACTGTACATTATCTGAACACAATTAATCAATCACTTTGGGAATAAGAGTTCGTGCAATACATGATAATACGGGATGTGAATCAATTCATATAGTCAGTATAGAATCGATCATCCTGTTGATCCCGTTCAATACACTCCAAGTGTACTAACACATCGAGCTCGAATATCGAAATCTCAAAACCTGAATTCGATCTGTTCGATCTAGTCAAGACCAGCTACTATAACGATGTACGACAATCGTACCAATAAAATGTCTGGGTCCATTACGATTGTGAGCCTACCTGTATAATCTGTCAGAACCTTTGACCTGATTTTCCGTGCAACACGCACTGAGTCAAATACTAGATAGAATATACGGACTATGCATTCATATATTACAAACGTAAATATGAAACCATAAATGCAAAACCATCTCAAATGTTTCTCATTAATATACTAGGGATCCAAAATAAAATACATAAAAAGCATGACTTTTCAGTATACATTCCCAACACAATATTCACCGCTTCTGTCTAAAAATGTTGTGGAACCTTCTTGGCATGCATCATGATCCGTGCCATTTCTTGAAGTACCCAATTTTTTTTTTCAGCCACACCATTTTGCTGAGAAGTTTTAGGTGCAGAAAATTCATGATGGATACCCAACTCTTCACAAAACGAGGTGAACTCGGAGTTTTCAAACTCCTTACCATGATCAGACCGAATGCGGATAACGGAATTGTGGGACTTGGATTTTTAATTTTAAAGCTTAAGAATAAGAGTTTTGGAAACAAAGAACGTGTTTGACTTCTCTCTCAAAAACTTAACCGAAGTTAATCGAGAGAAATCATCCACAGCCACAAAAATATATTTCTTCTTTCCTAAACTCTCAGTCCTAGTTGGTCCCATCAAATCTGTGTGAATCAGCTCCAGAGGAGCTTTTGTGCCTAAACCATAAGTCTTCTTACGTGGAACTCTAGTATGTTTACCTTACTGACAAGCACCACAGACCCGATTCAATTGACTTCCTAGCTTTGGAATTTCTCTAATTAACTCTTTATTGGTAATTTTTGTGAGATCCATGTAATTCACATGTCCATGTCTCCGATGCCACAATTTAGTATCATTAATTTTGACCAAATTACAAGTTTCAGCATTTACAGGAATAATACCATAGCAATTATCAGAGGTTCTCACACCATGCATGACAGTTTTACATTTCTTATCCAAAATGATGCAATTATCTTTTGAAAAATGCACTTCATGATGAGTGTCGCACATCTGATTAATGCTTAACATATTTCCCTTTAAACCATCAACCAAAAGAACATTTTCCAACTTATGAAGCCCGGGGGAAGAAATAATGCCTTTTCCTATGATTTTTTATGAATTCCCGTCCCCAAAAGTCACCATCCCACCATTAAAAGACTCTAAGGTGGCAAACAAGGACTTGTCCCCAAACATGTGGCAAGAGCAACCACTGTCATGATACCACATGCGTGAGCTTTGATCTTTCATAGCAGTCTGAATCACATAGGCTTTCAGATCTTTAGGCCTAACCCTAATTTTTCTAGTTTTCATAGGAACTGGCTCTTTAACATGTATTCTAGGGGCATTGTGGATGGAGGGTCTGTGAAACAGGACAAAATAACTCAAATGAGACATGTCATGCAACTTAAAGCAGTGTGGTCGGATGTGACCTCTCACTCCATAATAATGACATGTGGGAACAAATTTCTTTTCGGCAAAAGGCATTCGATGCAAGAGTTTGCAATAAGGACGAATGTGACCCAAAATACCACCGTGATGAAAGATAGGGGAAGAAGTATGTTTTCTTACCTTGCCACGTTGTAAGGTGGCCTTATGTGTCGCACTTGTTCCTAACCGTCTTTGCTTTAGGACACATCAGTTCCTTCTTTCCTTTCACCTCATCTGCTTGCTTAGCTTTCACAAATTTTGGGGCTGCTTGTTCTTTTTATTTCCCAGTGGATTGACTCGATGTACAAGCAAATCCTAAGCCTTCTTTGTCACAAGATGCCTTTTAATCACCAAGAAGTCCATCCAAAGCACGTGACCCTACATTCCAATGCTCGAGAGTAGCATTAGCATGATTCAATTGTTTTTCAAGATCAGTGATATGGCATTCTAACTCAGACATTTTGGCAAACTTATCATCATTTAAAAGCATGAATCGTTCTTTATCTTGTTTACAGTTTTCCAAGTTAATGCACAAGATATTCGATTTATTTTTCAAGTCTTCTTCTTTTGGTTGAGCTATAAGAAGCTCTTGCACAAGTTTTTTTTTCACACTTTCAAAGGTTTTAAGTTGAGAAGCAAGTTTAGCACATTTTTTAATCAACACATAGCTCTCCTTATACAGCTTGTTGTAAGCTCTTTGGAGAGTATCACCGTCTTCCCCTTCAACATTTTGGGCATTATCCTCTTCTTTATCATCCTCATTCACACACTTATTCAAATTATTAATACTATCATCAGAATGAGCAGAAGCAGTAAATGCTATAATGTTATGATCATCATATTGATCCTCACTGTCATCACTCAACTCGGGTTCGCTTTCATCATCCCAAGTTAAAATGAATACTTTTTGCTTCTTTTTCATCTTGTTTGGACATTCCTGGGCAATGTGCCCAAAACCTTTGCACTCATAACAATGGAGGCCAGAACTTTGAGATTTTTGCCCCTTTTTGTCAAAGATTTTAGGACCATTCTTAGGTTTGTCACTCCTAAATCGCTTTTGTGATTTATCATCCTGATTCGGCTTTTTATTTTTTTAAAACTTTTTAGCAAACATAGCCATCATCTCAGGATTAAACTCATCATCAAAATCACTAGCAAACCCTTGAGCTGAAGTGAAAGCCAAATATTTTGAAGATTTATGATTTTAAAAATTCAGCTCATACGTTTATAAGTTTCCAACCAAGCTTTCCACTGTAATAGAGTCAATGTCTTTACTTTTTTCTATTGCAATGACTTTTGGTCGAAAATGTTCGATAAGATATCTCAATATTTTTTGAATAATTTTTGAATTAGGGATCTTTTCACCAAGATTAAAAGAAGCATTAACAATGTCACTTGACTTAGCATAAAAATCATCAAACTTCTCATCTTCTTTCATGCGTAAAGTTTCAAAATTAGTGGTCATACATTGAAATTTAGATATTTTTATAGTTTGCACCTTCATGAGTGACTTCCAATATCTTCCACGCTTCTTTAGCCAAGTCACAAGTGCTTATTCTATGAAATTCCTCCTGAGTGATCCCACTAAAGATAGCGTTCATAGCCTTACTGTTCCACCCGACATTCTCAAAATCAGTTTTATCCCATTTAGCCGATGGCTTAAGGACAGTTTTCTCATCTACCGTCATGGTTGGTTAACTATACCCCTCAGTAATGACTAACCAAACCCTTTCATCTATGGACTTGAGAAAATCTCTCATTTGAACTTCCAGAATGGGTAATTAGTCCCGTCAAGAAGAGAGGGTCTACCAATGGAAGCACCTTCTTTTAAGAAATCCATGAATGCAAATCAAAACAAGGTAACAAGGATCACGTAAAAGCCTGCTCTGATACCAATTGAAAAATCTAATTTTTAATATGCAACTTAAAACTTGATGATTTTGACATGCAACAATGAAATAAAAATCGCACCAATTGATAAAAATCCAACACACAATGAGACGAAATATTTTCATGTGGAAAACCCCAATAAGGGTAAAAACTACGGGACTGATCCTAATACGAGAGAAACAAGTACTAAATAAAAGTTTGGTTACAAGAAAAGCCTTACAAAACCAGTTGACTCCATAACGTAGGCTACTCATCTTCTTGTTGAATCCTCGTGAGCCAATCCCGTGCTTGCTTACTGCAGAAATCCTCCTCCGGACTTTGTAACTCGAGACTCCTCTCAAGTATTTGATTCAGTGATGACGATGATCGTTGAATGATCTAAATTATCATGAAGTCGCCAATTCTAGATCACAAGAACTTCCCCTAGAGCCTCCAGAAGAAGCCTCTCAAAGAACTAATCTCCAAATCACGTCACATATGCCTAAAACTAAAACATTTATAAGAAAGCAGCTAATCCTAAACTAAAAAGGAAACAAAAACCGCGCAGGATCGATCGATCGGTTAATGATGACTCTCGATAAAATAAGCCTGCAGCATGTAGGAACTTAGCAATAATGGACCGATCGATCTTGGAACAGACCGATTGATCTGTGAACACCTCTTCTCTGGAAATTTGCACACCTGTTCATCTAACACACTTTCCCACCATCAAGATTTCATTAATCCATAAAAAAACATATAATCCTATTGTCACAGAGTTGCCAACAAGGGATATATTAAATGATGAACTTAAAAACCTAACAACAACTATAATAGGGGCATGCACTCTGATAATGGGGAACACTCGTTTGCAATAAAATGTACTTTCCAAAAAATAAACAAAATGCACAAACCGAAGTCAAACAAAAAAATAGGAGATTTTAGCCAAATGTTCAAAAAAATAAATTTTAACGCGCACAATTCATAAACAAAAATTTTAACGCGCAAGGTCTAACTGCGTGATTTCTCCCGAAAATACACAGCAAACAAATAAATTTATCTACTTTAATATTCATCTTTTTAATATATAAATAAATAAATTTATCTGTTTTCATATCAACACAGATAATGCAAATAGATAAATTTATCTGTATTTTTTATATGTCCTTTCAAAAAGACAAATAAATTTATATATGTTCTTTATACATATTCTAAAAAGGTACAGATAAATTTATCTATTTTCTCTATACGCGTTTGTAATAAGATAGATAAATTTATCTGTTCAGTCATAATACCTTACACGTGTTTTTAATAAGACAGATAAATTTATCTGTGTTCTTTTTATATGTTTTGAAACATAAAGATAAATTTATTTGTGTTCTTTATACGTCTGCTTACAATAAGATAAATAAATTTATTTGTGATATTTATACGTGTTTACAATAAGACAGATAAATTTATTTGTCCAGAGAGTATTTTTGTTCCAAAAAATCATGCACACATCAATAGAAAATCTTGCGCGTTAAAACTTTTATAAAGATGGACTTTGCTCGTTAAGAAATATTATACTGAATGAAAAATAATAAACGACCTATAAATTGGACTGTTCACCAATTTTTAAAAAAAATATAAAAAACAAATGAAAAAAAAAAGCATATTAATTTAACGTGAATTGTTTTTCCATGCAAAGTCATTTTCAACTTAACGACGACCAAAACAATGACCAAAACTATTGCCAGATTCAGAGACTTGTAGATGACTTCATCACCATCCATCTTCTACATCTATTGCCTAAAGAAAAATTTGTTTACACCAAAAATTTCAGGTCATGTCGAGAATGTTATTTTCTGTTCTATTGTCTAAAGCAAAATCTGTTTACACCAAAAAGTTTAGGTCAGGTCTAGCATATTATATTTGGTTTAAATGGTCAGTCAATCTTTACATGACGTAATAGAAAATAATTTTATATCTAAAATGCCTACATAAAACATTTCAAAAGATGACAAGTGGCACTTCAAGAGAAAAGCATAACAATTAACGAAAGTTACAACCAAATGACACTTGGTATCATTGGAGCATTATTTGTTTAAAGTAGTTATAGATAATTATAGGCGATTATAGTTAATTATTTATGAAGTTCTATAAATAGGTGTATTGTCAATAGTTTAATCAAAAGTTTAACTTAAAATCATAGGAGCAATATAATTTTAATCATTCTTTAAAAATCTTCAAGAGAGAATACTCAATATTTACCGAGTAACTAAAGGTAAGTGGTATTTTTTTTTCTTGTATATGTATTCTTATTTCATGAAGATTAGTAAAATCTTTTTTTATTAGTCTTCAATTTTTATTTTCTTGCCTCTATTTCTTTATTTGTTCAACCATTTTCATATCCGACGAAATCCTGAAACCAGATATCGAACCGCAACACAATCGGTTGAGATGATTCTCATTCAATATCGACAAAAGAAAGTTTATTTGGTTAATAATTTTTGGCATGCCCAGTGGGACATGTTGCTAAACTAGAATGTAAAAATGGCACAAAAAAATGGAAAGAAAGAAAAAAAAAAGTAAGTTGTGCTTGATCAACACCATGATAATGTGAGGCAAAAATATAAAATCAAAACAATGGCAAAAATATGCTTCTATCAAAATTAAGCCATTTAAATGATATGGAAAAAAGAAGTGTACGTATTACTTGATGAACGCTATGAGAATATGATGGAAAATTTTGACCAAAAAATGTACTTTCTACATAAAGTCTTGAAAGTAACATGGTGCCCCTATCATTTGAATTTTAATTAATTTGAGACAAAATAGTTTTTCTTGTCGATAATGACGAAAAAGTTTATTTTGGTAACAATTTTTGGCATTAAAATGAGTGCACTGACTAATTTGGAGTACATATAAGTCACTCCAAAGAAATACTAAAATACCATATGAAACCTATATTCGTTCACATGAAGTTTGAGAAAATGATTTCATATGCTAAATGGTATAAATGATTGACAAAAATCTCTTTCGTTTCAAGGGCTAATTGCCAATATATTGGCATGCCACCTAACAAACATAAACTGATTCGACCTTAACATGTCTCGTGGCATATTTTTAAGAATTCAAATTATATGAAATCAGTAACGCCCTGATTTTTCGGGAACGTTAAAGACATATATAGCTATTAATTAGGGTTATTCTACCGATTCATTTATAAATAAGTGGAGTACTTATTTGCATAAATAAAGCTCAAGTGCGTGACAAACCAATAATGTAAGTGTAAATATTATTGTAACGACCCAATACATGTTTATTTTTATGATTTTATGTTTTCAGTTAAATAAGGAGATGGGATTAAATTTGGGCGTGGGCGTTATAAAATGTTACTCGTAAATGGTTGCATGAGTGATATGTGTAGGTGAAATTGTGATATATTGTAACAACTGGTGTTAATATGGCTGTGCTAATAAATAATTTGAAATATTAAAATGTAATCAAAGTTGGAAGTTAAAGATGAATTTTAAGGAATTTTGTAGAGTTCTGCTCCAAGGGTCACCGCTCGAGCGGTGGGGGCCCGCTCGAGCGGACCATCGGGAAATGTTTAGATTCTTCTCGAAGGTTGGAGACATTTGAAGGTTTATATATATATATACACCCAACCTAGCCCTTTGGCCAGACTCACGTGAGATCTTCCCTTTCCTCTTCCTCTTTTCTCTATCTCTAGAGAGAGAGAGAACCACATCCTACATGGAAACTCTAGATCTCTATAGCCCAAATGAGAGATTGAAGCAATGGGAGCAAGCAAGGAGGGAGATCAAGCTTTGGAGCAAGGACATAGGAGATTGAGCTTCCAAGAATCAAGATAATCTACAATCAAAACCCTAGAAGGAAGAACTTGGAGGAATCTTAAGCTTTTGAGCAAATTCGAGGTAGGATCTAGATTCTCTCATATGTGTATGTTGATTTTAGTTGATATTTTGATTATATGAGTAAAATATTGTAGATTTGATGCATGAATTGGAGGATTGATAGAGTTATATGGGAGTTAAGGTGGGTTCTCATGAAGATTTGTGTTTTTGAGAAATTATTGCATAAAAAGGGTTTTTGAAACTTGAATCTAATGTTTCTGGAATGAAAATTGAGGTTTGAGACATGTTTGATGAAGGATTATGGGTAATAAAGCTTGAAACTCAACACAGAAAAAAATTTGGGGTTTTCTCAGGCACCAGTGCGCTCGAGTGGAGCCCTATCCGCTCGAGCGCTCAACTAGCAGAGAGTTGGGCGCTCGAGTGCCCGACATCCGCTTGAGCGGACTCATTGCGCAGGGCTAACTTTGTTCAATCATATCTCCCTAATTCGGACTCCGAATTGGGTCGTTCTTGTACTCATATCGAAGCCTCGGAAGTTCTCTTTCGAACAAGACCACTCTCACAAAAAAAATTCATTTTATAGAAAAATTTATTATCAGAATAGTGAAGGTATGTCAAAATTTTAAAATCATTTTCACCCATCTTTAGCCGAATGTTTTGAAAAAACATATTTTCAGTCATATTGTCCCTTTTTACTAAATTCCTAATCCTTTGAGCTTATGGCACATTTATAGATATATCTAAATTGAGTTGGGATACCTCCATTGGACCCGTTGATTGAGTCTTCTTTACACTAAACATAAGTTTCGAATTGATATATGTATAGGTAGGCATGATGGGTGTATTCCTTTTAAATTGAGGTGATCCTCTTTATATCAACTTTGTGTTATGGGTATATGATAACATTGTGATCTATGAGAAATTGGTAATACTGTGATTTATGAGAAACGGTGTAAAGAAAGTGGCAAAATGAGATATTGCATAATGAAAGTTGGGAAATGAAAATTTGTGTACTGAAAATCGTGATGGTAATCCGGGCTTGGAATTTTAATGATGTACTATGGTAATGAGTGGGAGAGGAACCATTTGTGGGTTGGACTCCCGGATTATGAAAATAAATCTAATTAACCTAAAATGAACTGTATGAATTAATGTGGAATAAGTTGGGCTAGCGGCGTTGCGGTGAAAGATCGAAAATTTGTGTAAGATGGGGACCACATGCCCACGGGTTAGTCCCAAAATGTGATATTGTGTCGTGGTGAGTTATAGAGTTATTTATTACCCAATGGCTTCGCGTAGCCTATTGGGATTAATAGGGAGGGATTTCCATAAGCTGCACCCGACATCGGTTTATTAGAGGTGATACGATTTTGTAAAAATCGGGAATGAAAAATGAAAGATTGATGAGTAGTAAAAAAATGGATAAATGGAGATAAGCCTGGGTGTACGTGAGTGTGCGTGTTTAAAAGATAAACTTGGTGAAAATGTGCATTTTCTTTGGTTACACCCTTCACACCTCACAAATCATGCATTAGATATGAGTGAATCTTTATCCTACGAACTTTGGCTCATGTATATATGTCAAACACATTTCAGGTTCCGAAAAGCGGGGTGACACCAAGGTTGTGTGAACTTTTGGGAAGGGCCAGTAGATGGAGCTATAACGTCATTTGTTATCTTTTGTTCTTATTGTACATTGAACAAGAAAGTGGTGTAATGAAAAAGGATAGTCAATGTTGTGTGTTATTCTAAACATTATGGTAAACAAGAAAATGTAATTCGGCAACTTGATTTGTTCTGTTAAATCTTTTAAATGATATGTACAATATTTTCTAAGTTCTTGGGCATTAATTTTGGTTATGATTTATGTATAATGAGTTTTGGGGGTTAGTTCACGGACCTGGGTTTGGGTCGTTACAGAATAGTATCAAAGCTCTAGGTTTGAATACCTAGGAGCCGTGGGGAGTAATCATGACCATAGTATGTGACCTGTTTGACGAGGTTAGGCACCACTACATGACATGAGTTGTGCGCGTGCATGGGTTTGCGATTGAATTGTGTTGCGCGTGTTATGTGTTTATATGAGTATGGAGGATTAAGTCTTGGGGTGACGTGGCATGCCATATGGCGTCCGATTAACTACTTTGGGGTTCAAAATAAAAAAGTATTTGGTCGACGTTCTTTCTATGAGAAATCTGAATTAGTTGCCTGGATTGTTGCATTGCCCTGGGGCTTTCCCTCAGTATGTGAATATGTGTTGGTGTGATGTGGCTAGGTGTTGGGTAATGTATAGGTTGGCAGTAGGAGGTCTAGTGGGGTGTTGTGATGCTCTTGTTGTAAAATTTATGCCCGTGGGGGCTAAGGTGAGTTGTGGTTTGGATGGTGGTGTAGGTTGTGGAAGTGCGACCCGGTGATGAGTAATTATGGTGGGTGTAAGTTTGAGAAATGAGGAAATGACTGTTCGGAGTATGTTGTATCCATGTGAGTCGAGGGTGACCGTAGTTAGTTGTTCGTTATGTGTTGAGTTTCCAGTGGTTTGACGAATAAGTATGGTAGATTGTTTGAAACCCCTTGGAGGTTGTTGGTTATGGATGGATATGAGGTGTGATTTTAGGCGCGTTGAGAAATATGTATGTCTTGAGCCGTGCTATGTCTTGAGCCGTGCTGTGTCATGAGCCGTGTATCCCGAGATTGGGTATGGACGGGAGCATAGTGGATGGGAGCGTAATAATCTCTGGCCTAAAGTGTGTTAAAAAGTCTGTGCTTAGGCACGCGGTTGGGAGTGTCCCTTACCCTGAGGGGTGTTGCTAAAAATTATCGTGGTATTTTGTGATTTTGAATGTCAGATTGATGACCCTTGTATTTCCTTTATGGCGTAATGTTGATTTGTGTTTCTTAATAAAAGTTGAAGGCATATGTGGAAAGAGTATGTGAATTAAAGATGTTATCAATAGGTTGGTTGTCGAGTGATGTGTATGTACGTAAGAAGAGATATATATAGATAGTAGTTGTGATGTGATGAATGAAGATTCGAGGCTGTTTAGAAAGTTTTACAGAGAAGAGTTTTGTGACCTGGGTTGTCGTTTTCAAGAGTAGGAGATTATATTAAATATACGATGTATGGTAAGAATGTGAATGTGAGTGTATAAAGCCTATGGGACAGGTGATAGATGTTGTTAGTGTGGCCGACTTGGTCGTTTTAAGACAACGTATTGATAGGAAGAGATCCCTTAAGAGGACGATGGCCGTGGTCTATATCCGGCTTAAAGTCTGGGCGCGGTGGTGTTGTGTTACCCTTATGGGGCAGGTGATAGGGCGGTGTCTTGGGTTTAAAGTTGGTGAATGAGGATCATTTGTTCGTGTAAAACTATGCTACAGCTGTGTGTTGGTGTTCCGTGTATGGTGATAAAAGAGATAAGTGTTTCTAGTTAAACATTTTATAATTTCCGATGGATGTACCAGAGTTGCGAGCTTAAAACTATAGCATATTTTTGCCTATTTGTTTGCTTGTTAGTATGACGTGACCCGTAAGTAGATGTGCTTAAGTAATGTGAATATATGTGGCGTTATCTTACCCTTAGGGGCGAGGGATAGGATGGTGCCGTTTGGTCTATAGTTCGTAGGCAAGGTTCGTTTTGTCAGTGTTGCATATGGTTGCTGTCATGTTCGGATAGTGTTGTGCCAGTGGTACTTATGTGGTGACATGAGAGACGGGTGTTATTGGCTGAATGTTTGTGTTTTTGGTGAGTGTACCTGAGTCGTGAGTTCGAGATTGAGGCGTGGTTTCACCTACCCGTTTGGTTGTTACCTCCCTGTTGAGGATTGAGTGATATGATGCGGTCCTATGAAGAGATGTCATACAGTGATGCGAGTATATGTGATGTTGTCTTTGGTGATTAATCGGTGAGGGTCTGGTGGGCGTGTGCGATGTATCATTGGGATGTGAAGGAGTGAACGATAGTTAGTGTGTTTAAGTAGAGATCTAAGTGTTAAGACCTAGTGCGATGAATAATATACACATTGTGAATGGTGGTTGATAACGTTTGTACGATGATGGCAGATGTCTTTACAAAGGCTTGTGGTTAATCATCTCTTGAGCCGAGTATATAATAGTTGCCCTAAAAGGTAATGACGCTGAGTAAGAACCTAGCATTAGTTCGTGGTTTCCCTAAGAAGAAAGATGTTTCATAATTGGTCAACCGATGTGATTGTTTGTTGTTGGTAGAAGTAAAACGTTGGGGTCGTAAGAATGTGGATTCGTTCGCTTACGATTTCTTGAAGGTTCCGTTTGCTTTACCCCGTGAGCCTGAACATTTGGGAGGTGTTTCTTGAGATGTAATTTGATTTGTACGACGTATCGGTAGCTTTAGTTCTCATTGAGTGAGATCCCTAAGGAAGTTTAGCGATTGAGTTATTTACGGGATGAGATTCTCGAATATCAGTTCTGTGAGATTCCTATGAGAATGCAGGACCATGGTTTAGTTGTTACCCTCATAATTAGGAGACCGTGTTCAGAAACGTGTTGGAGGTATGAGGTTTAAAAAGAACATAGAAGGGTTCGATGGTGTGGTTGGCCTAGTTCTAAGATGACGTGCTTTGAGTGTGATATGTGGAGATTGCTTGTATCCGACCATAGGTTCACAGAAGGGTATGTTGTTGTTTGCTCAAGGAAAATGAAGTGTGAAGTAATAAAGTTTAGTAGTATACCGTGTGATTTGGATGGCTTAAGGAAATAGGCGAGAAATCGTGCATTAAGATGTCGACGATAGATGCGTGCCTGGGAAGTGGAAGTACTAGAAGTGTTTGCATAATAGTGGAAGTTTTACTTTAAATAAAGGAACTCATGAGTAAATTTTCTATGTTTGGGTGCTGTGCGTTTCCGTGTAAGTTGCTTGGACAGTGGATTTAAGGCTATGACATGACCATGATTTATCTAATAATGGGAGTTAGGCCAGCGAAGGGTAACCTTGTGAAGTGAGATTTTAGCGTGATGGAAATATTAGCATTGTGTCTCAAAGTATGATGGGTGATGAGTTTGTAGTTCTATGGAATGTATGGTACAAGGTATGAGGATTGACGATGTTCCTGTGTGTGCAAATGAGGTCTGAGAGTTATGTGCTTAAGTGTAGTGGATGACCTGGGTATCATGATCGGGGTTAACGATAGTTGCGTGGCCATGGGCTATGCAACCTCAAGGTGAGATTTATAGGAATTTGTGAAGACTAAGTGTTGGTGGGAGTACATTGAGATTGGGTCATGATTTCTAGTTGTTTAGGGAAGATGGGAGTCTCAGTGGATATAAAGTGCGTAAAGTAGCGTTTTCTCTGAGATTGAGTTGGTAAATTAGGAGTATTTGTCTTGTGGATAAGGAAATTAGTGTTGAGACATAGAGTTCTACCTATAATGATCCACTGTATATCGTTAACTGTTGTATGCAGCGTGTTTTAGATTATGTGGGTACAGTTGTGCCTCTAGCTCTCGACAGAGTGGGAAATTTGTTGGAACCTTGTGGCTGAGATATTCGGGTGATGTGCTTCTGATATGCCCTTGTGAATTTGGGTCTGTGTTCAGTTTGGAGCTTTGGATTACTCTGGATTCTTAAAATGTGAAGAATAGTACGACCATTTGAAGGAAATGCGCGAATGTATGTTGTAGTGTGGATGAGTGGAATAATATAAATATAGAAGACCAATAATTAACGATTTGGAGCATTGTAGATTCGAGAGACTAATGGGTATGTGTATGGTGTCATAAGGGAGGGTGTGATTCAGTTTGTATAGGTAAATGTCTACCTATGAGACGTTTGACTCATGCGGTGTGCTCAATCTTAGTGGCTCACGGAGTCCGGGTAGCAGTGTTAGTTTCGATGGTTGAAGAGCTAGGGTGATGTAGTGCATGTAATAATATGGTTTGTGATCGTTAATTAGTCATAAGGGCGTAGGCAATTTTTGGGGTAATGTGTGTAACCCATATGAATAATGTTCGAGTTTGGAAAACATGTGTTTGGGTTGGAGGAGTAGTCCTCGGTGTACATTAGAATGCATATGTGAACTAAACTGAGATTCGAGGAAGTTGGGAGAATCTTAGCGGAGGTAAGACCTGTGACGCATAATGCTGTGGTTGAGAATATTTATTCTTCGGGAAGGTGTATGTGAGTAAGATGATGATCATAGAGGGATCGTCGGAGGCTAGTGTAGAAATAGTTGACTTCAGCCCTGATGTTAAATTTTGTCGTGCAGTGACCCGACAAGTTTTGATTTGAAGTGTTTAAAGGTTGATTTTTGGTTAAGAATTGACGTCAGGATGAACGATGATTGATGGATGATTCTAATATTTGTGAAATATTGGTGTTTGAAAGTCGAGCCTGATGGTCGTGTGACACTTTTGGGAACAAAGGTATGTTAGCATCTGTGTTACGACACGGTGATATGATCTCTCGTATTGGGAATTTTAAGTACTCTTTTGGAGGATCGTTGCCGTAGACACAACTGTTTTTGGTACAACCTTGAGTCATATTGAAACTATGAGAATAGATATTAAGATTAAAGTAACGTTTGGTGTGACTGGAGACAAATTTCGGGGACGAAATTCCCAAAAGGGGGGAAAGTTGTCACGACCCGATACATGTTTATTTTTATGATTTTACGTTTTCGGTTAAGTAAGGAGACGGGATTAAATTTGAGCGTAGGCATTATAAAATGTTGCTCGTAAATGGTTGCATGAGTGATATGTGTAAGTGAAATTGAGATATATGGTAACAACTGATGTTAATATGGCTGTGCTAATAAATAATTTGAAATATTAAAATGTGATCAAAGTTGGGAGTTTGAGATGAATTTTAAGGAATTTTGTAGAGTTCTTCTCTAAGGGTCACTGCTCGAGCGATGGGGGCCTGCTCGAGCGGACCATCAGGAAATATTTAGATTCCTCTCGAAGGTTGAAGACATTTAAAGGTTTATATATATACACACCCAATCTAGCCCTTTGGCCAGAGCCACGTGAGATCTCCCCTTTCCTCTTCCTCTTTTCTCTATCTCTAGAGAGAGAGAGAACCACATCCAACATGGAAACCCTAGATCTCTACAGCCCAAATGGGAGATTGAAGCAAGATTTGGAGCAAGCAATGAGGGAGACCAAGCTTTGGAGCAAGGAGATAGGAGATTGAGCTTCGAGAAAGGAGATTGAGCTTCCAAGAGTCAAGATAATCTACAATCAAAACCCTAGAAGGAAGAACATGGAAGAATCTCAAGCATTTGAGCAAATCCAAAGTAGAATCTAGATTTTCTCATATGTGTATGTTGATTTGAGTTGATATTTTGATTATATGAGTAAAATATTGTAGATTTGATGCATGAATTGGAGGATTGATACTGTTATATGGGAATTGAGGTGGGTTCTCATGAAGATTTGAGTTTTTGAGAAATAATAAACCATGATTTAAGAAATTATTGCATAAAAAGGGTTTATGAAACTTGAATCCAATGTTTTTGGGATGAAAATTGAGGTTTGAGAC